>CABEEJ010003192.1:0-10306 GCA_901482245.1 Timema douglasi
GTCCAGTAGTTTCGGAGCCTATTCATTACAAACAAACAAACAAACAAAAAATCAAACCTTTCCTCTTTATAATATTAGTATGACGATATTAAATACAAATTAAATATTTTAATATAAAAAAGTACATTTTATTTAAACAGTATTTTTTTGCCTAAAAAGTTTGTGACATAAGTGTTTGAGAATTTTTTTAAATTTAAGTAATACATCTAAGAGGTATGGACAAGAAAATAATCAAAGAAGAGTGGAGAAATAATTGGGGAAAGCGTGACCTTTTTTAAAAAAAGTCAATTTTGACCAAAATAAGATGCCAAACCCTGTCTAAAGGAACTGCAGGTAGCCCTATTACCCGTTTCGGTGGTAGATTGGTCTGAGGTAGGCGTGTAAAACTCGTTTGGATATAAGGGCCATGTTGAAAATGGAAAATACTGACGGAATCAGATTTCGGATATGACATATATATATATATATATATATATATTAGTACCACACTTTACTAACCATTCTTGTTATACGCTTATGTACTAATTACGCTAATGGTTTTTTACGGATTAGGAAGGCTATATTTATATCAAGTGTAACCGCATTTGCGTGTAGTTATAGTGGGAAACCATGTTGGAAAAAGCCACCCTTCTTATCAAAGAACGAGATTCAAACCTAGACATCCTCATCATCGGCAGTCTAGTATACTGCGAGAGTAGCGCCCTATACCATGCAGCCACCAAAGTGGGTAGAAATATATATAAAGACCTAAATTCCTTTCTTTCCTCAAACATTTTTTATGCTTTATTTCCGCCGCAAGGGTGTGAGTGTTGGACGATAAGTCATGTGTGGAATTCACATTCAATAATAATAATTGATTATGAATGATTGTCCATCCATATGCTGTGGTCATTCGTGTGTGTGTTCCTTTTCATATTGCACATATTTGGAATACAAAACTAACCACTTTTTGGTAATAAATATATTATGATTTGATGCACACCACTTTCTAGATCTACACAAATAATGACCAATTTCAAAATGTCTTCTCAAATGGTGTGTCCCTAAAATCTAGTCTAATAAGATGTATTACCCCCTTCGGTGACCGAATGGTCTAACGTGCTACTCTCATGTTAGACTATACTGCCGATTACGGGAGTTTTGAGGTTCGAATCTTGGTCGGGTGTACTGAGGGTGGTTTTTCCTAAATGGTTTTCAACTCTGCGGTTACATTTAATCTTAATATAACCTTCCTAATCTCTAAAAACCATTGGCGTGGTTAGTATATAAGAGTATAAATCGAACGGGTAGTAAGACGCAATGCTAAGGAAAAAAATAGAAAGATGAATCTGGTCTCATTGTGTGTTGGTTTATCAAAAGGTCGATCGATTCCTTAGACCATTCGACGACCCGAAGCGAGATACCACGTCTTAGTATACATACGGGATATACACATGTATAGCCCAATTTTCCTTTGAATGGACATGTGTGACAACTAGGAAAACCACCCACTGTATCTACTAAGCATATTATACATAAAATCATGTGATCTGCAGCTCAGTCACTTTTGATAAATCACCTTTGAGGTAACACCATTAAGATGGTAAAGTAGTATCAACGGTGAGCTAAAAAAAAGTTTTTTTATTTTATAAAAGCTTCTTCAAATGTCCAATTGTAGGAGAATCAAGATGGAGTACTTATGATAGTGAATAAGGATGAAGAAATAAATTTGAAAAGATAATTCAACAGAATTTACGTGCAAGAATATTGGGGAAAACATTTAAGAAAAACCACCCTTTGTAAATTCAATCGAGACTCAAACCCCGATCTTCCCATCATTGGCGATCCAGTTTAATACAAGATGACGTATTAGACCTTTCTCGTATTTTAAGAAAGGAATAACATTCAATTAATAACTAAGGGTAATGTCGGTGGCCTTGAAGTAAAGTGCTCGTCTCAGGACCCGAAGTTCATGGGTGCAAGCCCAGCTGAGGTCGGCAGATTTTTCTGAGCGGTAGAAATCCGTAGCACAGCTTCCTTCAGAGGGGAAGTAAGGCCGTTAGTTAGTCCCAAGTCGATGATTATGACATGTAAAAAAACAACAACTGGACAATAATATTATGGAAAAATTGGTAGGCCCTTTGTGCTCGCTCGTAGAAATTCTTTGAAGAAGGCAATAGGGAACCACCACACTTCCTGGAAGTGCTGACTGCATGCCCATCACTGGTTTGATATAAATCACATCAAACCAAAATTAGTGTTATTAACTTTAGAAGATTAGCTAAGAGGAACTTTGTTATCTCAAATAAAAAAAGACAGTCCCTTCAAAGGCTGTAACTGAGTATATATAAAATGTTGTATTGCATGCATGGAAACTATGTATATTTTAGCTCTAGAACATTATAATGTTACACAAAACTCTACACAAAGGAATCATTTATAGATGATTCTTCAACCTTATTATAATGGTATTTTAACTCTCTATAACAACAGTTGCGCTCAATGGCGTGGATGAAATGTATCGTGGAAAGGATGAGGGATAATAATATGAAAAACAATATTTATTTTCGGACGTGGTTTTGGTCAAAATGTGACTATTTAAGTAAATGAAAAAGATAATACGATTGTGATCAACCGTGTTAAGTATTCAATTACGATTTTCGTGGATCTCAACCTCTTTGTCTGAGAAAAGCTATGTGCAAACAAGAACTATTCCGTAAAATACGGAATGGGTGGCAACCCTATAGGTCCGCTTCCAACTAGGCGATTCTAAGGGGACGGTCAGACTGGTTGAGTGAACGAGCAAGCGTCTAAAATATAAAATAGAACACATTGGTTGTAATGAGAGGTGGCCAAATTGGATTGAGCGCTCGGCCCTGTACAGTCTAGTTTACAGGCGCTAGTTAATATTATTGTATGTTGGTTCATTGAGTGCTAAGAAAACTTTTCATTTTGACATTTTCATTACTATCGATAGGTTTGGCACACTTGCTACTAATGGCCTAAGATAATTGGTAAGATCATAAACCATACCATACCATACCATAAACCATATATATATAGGCATGTATAAAACTGATATGTTAAAATACTTCAATTATATCAAAGTAGGCCTTTACAAATAAGAATCACCATCATCGTGGAGAGAGGATGAGAAAACCACTAGAATAAATCACTTGTCAAGAACCACCCTCCCTTCACTGAGCCAAGATTCGGAGCCTCCTTGTCAACAACTATCGAGAACTATTTGCTAATCACGCGCTCGCTCACAAGTTTGGCCACACTGTCGCTTGCGCGCTCTCTCGCACGCTTGTCAGTCTGGCCGAACCCTAATCGAATAGAAGTACGGTAGCCAGTACCGCATAGCTCGAATGTTGGTTGGATCCTCAACAGTTCCAACGTCAGCTCCAAAGCCTAGGTAGCACTGAAGAGGTGTACTAGGGAAATAAGTAGTGAGGTAACTTCCCGTTGCTTTCCTCACTGAGCCAGAAGGTGCTATTGCACATCAGTCTGCCAATCCCACCGAAATATTTACATCTCAACTGACCCTACAAGCGACATCATCCCTACATTCATTGCAGGGACTGGCAGTTTATTAAATGTCATTACTAGTATCGTTCATACCACTGCCACTTTCACATTTGTCAGAGCCAAATGTGAGTGAGACAGGTCAATGAAAGTAACAACTTTCTCCAGCCCATACCACCAGATATAGTGCATTGTAAACGCTATATTTGACTAGAAATGATTCTGGGCTAACATATAATCAAATAAAAAATATATATCTATATACCCGCCTCGATGGCGTAATTGGCTAACGCGCTAGTCGTGTTGAGCTCGACTGCTGAGGACGGGGAGATCGAGGTTCGAATCTCGGTCGGGTGAACTAGGGGTGGTTTTTACTATATGGTTTTCCACTCTCCCTCCACGCAAATTCGGGTTCACTTCCTCTAATTCAACCTTCCCAATTCCTAATCCATTAGCGTGATTAGTACTTAAAGCGTATAACCCGAATAGGTAGTAAGGGGTTGTGCTGAATAATAATAATAATAATAATAAATAAAATATAAATAGATGTTTGTAAATAAATTGTAATATTCAAAAGTGTTAGTAAACTTGTTTGCTGTTTTCTAAATTTTTATTGAATTCCGCAGAAGCATTTCTCTTTAATCATTGTAATAGATTTGTTTGTATCGTAAATAAATTTGTAGTCCTGGAATAAAGTAATTAGTTTTTTCCTCATCCATTAAAACCTCACGTTAAAAAAAAAAGCTTAAACCCCTGCATGCGAACAATTGAATATATCTAAATATCCACCCTTTAGGTCTATACGACTATTTACTAATATTACTCTAATGTATTAGGGATTAGGAAAGTTTAATTTAGAGTAATTGTACATTGGCGTGAAGGAGGAGGAGAAAACAATTTAAGAAAAACCATGCTCATTATGCCCAACCGAGATCGAACCTTGATATACCCATCATAGGCAGTCTAGTTTATTGCGAGAGTGACGCCTTAGACCATGTGGCTACTGAAGTGGGTTTGAATATTTTCCCAGCTTCGCTTGGTGGTAACACCCGAACTGATCTGACGAAATGCATCGAGCTCACCCGGAAATAACCAATTGAGACAAAATCTCACCTGGAGAGGCTGTCGAATCGAAGAAACTACTTTCCATAGAGAGTTATTCTCGCTTAGATTCTAATAATTGCTTAGATATGAGCAGATCCATTTGAATATGTGGAAATAATATATTTATGGTTGCAGCTCTTCGATTCGATTTGATTCGCCTAGGTGGGAGCGGTTCTTAAGTTAGAAAGACAAAGCCACCAAGCAGGTTTAGGGGCATTTAGGTTTATTTTGCTTTTTGGGGTAAAGTCTTCATTCGTAGAACCCTATCCTCATTAAATGAGATGTTACCAATAAAATTATTCTGGAAAAACCTACAAATATATAATAAACGTCGTTGTGATTAATAACAAAATTTATAGATTTTCTCTAATGACTTATGTATTGGGTAGGGAAGGATTTTTATTATTATATAAAAAATTGTACTTTGTATTTTAGAATCAGAATTATTTTTAATATGATAAATTTTTATCCGTTAGAAATAGTTTCTTGAATTTTTATTTAATTATTTTTCATAGAGAGAGAAAAATATTTAGCGAGTATCGATTTAGTCCAGATCATAACCCTCCCCCTCCCCCCACAACGCTCGCGTTTAATGCTTGGTCGGATTTATTGAAGTTAAACGGAGAGAGAGTACAGTCCCGTGTAAAATAATGATTTATCGCGAGTGCTTCTCTCCCGATTCTCACCTATTCCCCTCCTCCCTTTTCCTATCGCTCTCCCCCACTGTTCCTCCCCACTACCCACACATTCAGGTACGTATAATAGAGTTATAGGGTCAGAAGAAGAAAGCTTTTTCGATATAGGGGAATTTTTCTTCCTCTCCTTCCTTTCCACACTATCAACGCTGCAAAATCTATTCGAAAATTCATTTTCCACGATATTTTTAAATATCACATATTTCGCTAACCTTTCAGGATATTCATATATATATATATATATATATATATATATATAAATACTGAAAAGAAGGAAGTTTTAAAGTAAAATCGAGAAGAAATGTGCCAGCAAATACTTTGAGAAAGATTGAAAAATCATTTAGTAATACTATCCTCAGTACACCCAACTAGACTTGATCCCTGACCACCTATCACTTATGAGGCAGACATTTAGACCCCGCGCTCATTGATGCGGGTATATAGATAGCTCTAATTAATACATGCATGAGCCTTTCTCAAATAAAACAATAAAGCTATATAAAATGTGAATCTGTTAGCAAAGGTCGTTCTGGAAGGTCTTATTTCGAACCATAAATCTAATATATAGTAGTATTTTAATAGAGTAAACAGCCTTCCAGAACGTACTTCTTAGCAAAATAAGGGTATGGCTCAGTGTATTGAATACTGATACATTTGTGTGTCACGTCTTACACTCCGCCCGGGATATCTGCATATTTACACTAATATAGTAGTGATAACGAGGGTATAATTTAGAGGGAATGTGCTTGCATATTCGTTTAGACAGGATAAAAAACTATTTAGTTAAAACCCCCTTCAGTTAACAATGCTGAGATTTGAACCCAGCCTCACAGCTACCGGAAAAACCAAACCATACTTGGCCAAGATCTTAACCCACGTGCCCTCCGATGTGGGTTCTTAAAGTGTTAAAACATTTATTAGTTGTTGTTTTTCAGTAGATCGTCTTGGGTTATAGGCCTAAATATATGTTATAACTATGAAAATGAGCTAAGCCTAATTAATAATATTAATATTTAGCACCGCGTCTTACTACCCGTTCGGGTTATACGCTCTAAGTACTAATTACGCTAATATATTAGGAATTGGGAAGGATGAATTAGAGGAAGTGGACACGCATTTGCGTGGAGGGAGAGTGGAAAACCATTTAGGAAAAACCATCTCAGTTCACCCGACAGAGATTCGAACCTCGATCTCCCCGTCCTCAGCAGTCGAGCTCAACACGACTAGCGCGTTAGCTAACTACGCCACCGAGGCGGGTGTAGTGAGCTAAGAAAAAGTAAGTTTGATTTTATAGGAAGTGTACCCGTATTTGCATGGAGGAAGAGTGAAAAACAAATTAGTAACTGCCATTCGCAGTACACACAGTGAGGCGTTCGAACCCCAATCTTCCTATCATCGGCAGTCTAGCCTATCACGAGAGTGACAACTTAGACCATGCGGCCACCGAATTGGGTCATTTATAAATAAAATACCAGATAGATCTTATATATAGGCCTACACCACGCAAATAATCATCTAAACATGTTCTCAATATTGCCTTCGTTTCAATGAGATATTTTAATTTCTAAATTAATTATTAGTAGTTTAATTTTGATTTTAAATTATCTGTTTTTCCTACTTAATTATGAAACAAATGAAACCTTTATTATTGTAGTTTATTCATTATTAAATAAAATATTATAATATCTGCTTTATTTAACCTTTTTTTTCAACGTTCACATTAAACACAGTTTGGTTGGATTAAACATTAATCTTAAAATGTAGGAAATTTTACCATGACGATGAAAAAAAAGACTTGGAACAAAAAGAAAAACAAAACATATAAATTTATTTGATCATATTATCATCTACCATTGTTAAAATGTTATGACTTATATTTTCTACTTTGTTATCAAAACAAAGGTTTTATAATTGGGATTTTCTTAAAAAAAAAAGTTTCACTTTGTATTTATCCCGAGATTATTTTAACATAAATATAATACAAATAAGATAGATACGTGCAAAGCACGAAATTAAACTTGATTTAATAGAAGTAAAGAATAAACATGTAACGTGACATAAAACCATTCATTCATGTTGATAAAGAATATCGAGATAAGACTTCGAACCTGTTAAAAAAAAAAAAAAGCACGCACTATTCCACTCCCCTCTTACCCCCTCGCCTTCCATCATACGTTGTTATTCCTACGCGGGTTTTTAACTCGAAAACGCCCTTTTTGTAGTGAATCCGTGACCTCTATGGCCTTTTTAACCTGAGAGCATTTCATGGTTTGGGTTTTATGTGGTGTGTTTTCGTGATATTACTTCGAGTCAGACGTTTGGAGGGGATTTAAATGCTCAAATAGTCATGAGATGGGAAAGGGGGTGAGGGGTTAGGTGAGGGCTAGTCGGGGAGTATGCCTAGGGGGTTTAAGAGAAGTGGGTTGTTATGCTGCATTGTAGTCACGCGAGATTATAGGGATGGTATTTATTTTGAAGGGGGGACTGGGGAAATCCTTGAAGGGACTTTATTTGTTTCATCGATGTTATTTGTTACAAAAGGGGGAGGAAGGTATTTGTATTTTAGTGGGTAATGTGCATAAGTAATGAGATGATTTTAGTCCTATTAATCTTACTGTAACAATAAATCATCACAACAACGGTAATAAAAATTGATTTAACGACGTTATTTAGTTGACTATATTTGAAGCGATCTTGCAAAACGGGTTGCATCTTAACTTGATGCACCTCAGCATTTTAAGCACTATCACAATTAGACGCCAATGTTTCGAAATATTATTATTATTATTAGAACCACGTCTTACTACCCATTCGGGGTTTTGAAATATAAAGAGAGGGAAGAAATTGAGAAATTCACTTTCCCTTTTCCTTTGACGAATATATACACTCACTTCTATTAGTGTCTGGACATTATAGACTTGCATCTCAATTATTATTTTTTCCTTGTTTCCTATTTTGGGCAGCCATTATGTTTCCGCGGACTTTTTTTTAACCAACATCCTGGCAGGTAGATTCCAACCAAAAAATGTCATCAATGGACTAAATAGCCTAAGTGATGGACAGTTTACATAAAAAAAACTATTTTGAAAGCAAAAATATAGTTTTGTGACAAAGTAATAATACTTTCATATTTATTTACCAAATTATGGTTTTTATTATGATATTAAATATATAAAGCTCACCAAATGAAGCGTTGATGGCAAATTTTATATTGACTTGCCGTTACGTCACAGGAGGTCAACGTCCTTAGTATGAAATTTATTTCTTGCTCCATGTACATACTATCATTCCTAAGCTACTACATACAGTATTAAGATAGAATGTTTACAAAGTGTATTTACATTTACTACCAGGAAGAATGAAAAACTTTTTTTTGGGGGGAGGGGGGGGGTAAAACCTTAGTACACTCGATTGGAACTCAAACCTTGTCCTTTCCGTCACCAGAAAATCAGACAAGACGAGACCAATGCCTTTTCCCACGTGCTCAATTGTGCGGATCACACGAAATATACTACTATTTGGCTAACCCCTTCCCCCTCCCCCTCTATCTCTCTCCCATAAGATCATACTAGCTTTTATGTGCTTAGCTATTGGTATTTTCAGCCAATGATATTCGGGAATGACTCACACCGAAGGTTATGGGGTCTAAATGTTGAGCTCATTCAGTCTGGTTTACTTGTGACAAAGAGGTCGGTTTTCGAATCCTGGCCAGGCTTACTTAGAATGTTTATACTTTAACTAACCCCTTCGGATATAGAAATATTATAATCGTAAAAAAAAAGTTTTTTTCCCAGTGCCATCTGTCTTTCTGTTTGCACCCCGGACTAGAGCCGAAACTATTTTACCGATTGGGCTAAAAATTGGTAGGCTATCAAGGGTTTTCATAAGGCTCCCTGCGGAATTTTTGAAAATAGATATCTAAACCTAAATTTAAGAGTAGTTAGCTTAAGGGTCAAAAGAGAAAAAATATCAATATTTTAGAAATCGGCTCTAAAGATTGTTATTAAAATTCATATATAGATATTACAATCAAAATGGCTCATTTCATTTAGCCGGGAAAAAGAATTAGTGGGTACTTTGCATTAGTGTACATCTCCAAATTTGATTATCTCTCCCCTCCTCTTTGAGTTACAAAATAACTTTTCATTGCAAAGTTGTAGAACTATTTAAAATAATAAAAAACTTTTATTCGGGATGATCTTTTTGTAAAACCAGTATTTTCTGAGCTATTGACAAATATAATTTCTTAGCTGAGGTCTAGAAATTGGAAAGTTGATTTGGATGCTCTCTGGTGGCCAGAGATGTTACTCTTTTCTCGATGTATATTATTTCATCTATCCTCTTGGTAGAATATAACGTTATTTTTTCCATTTTTTAGCAATATATATTACTATGTTTCACAAATATTATTAGTTTTAAGTAAATATCTCCAATTTTAGGTAAAAGAGCCAGAAAGTCAGTGTGGTGCACCGCGTTATTTATTTCCTAAGTGGTTTACCAAGATTTCTTCTACGAAAATACGGAAACATCTACTATAAATTAAATTACTAGAGATGGGAAAAACAGTGATTTTACGATATCAGTGAATACAGTGACTGTGATTTTAAAATATCGGTGATTTATACCAGTGATTTTTCACTGTTAATATTTAGCTGCTGTCCGAGTAGGCGCGTACAATCGAGTATCGAGTATCGAGTAGGAGTATGGAGTATTTCTGAGTACTGGGTATTTACTATTTACTCAAATAATCCCATGACATTCTGTTGTCTTTTGGAACTTGAAAGGAGAACTAATTACTTGGAAGTTTGGCGGCTTGCAATGGAATTCGATACTTAAAGACTTAACATAAGCTCTTTTTGTCGGCACTCCGCTCTCGGCACTGACATTGACATTATTGACATACAGCTACCTAATCTCCGGGTTTCGTGTTGCCTGACTAATGTACAGTCAATACAAAAGTATGCGTTTTAAGAAGTTTAATACAATTGAAAAATAGAGAA
>CABEEJ010003192.1:14440-25336 GCA_901482245.1 Timema douglasi
CCCCCCCCCCCATTTTATTTTGTATCTCATCTAATACTCACATTTTTTGGGACCAGTTTTTTTTTCCTTCCAGCCCTTTTCCCTCTACCACAAATTTTTATTTTTTGAGTATCATATCTCTGAGGGAATGCACATTTGTGAATTGTTTAGAAGTTGCCTGTGTAGAGAGATTTTAGGTATTGTGAAAACGAAGAGGAAGGAGGAGGAAATAAGGGAGGTGAGAGAATCAGAGAGTGGGTGTTTTTTTGGGGGGTGTAAAGAGGGTGACTGAGACAATAGTTCCCCTGAAGGACTCTTTGCTTCGGTCTTTGTGTTTTAGGTTATGGGTTGCGCTTAAAGCTTCTAGGGACAATAAATAAATTAAAACAAAGCTCCTTCGTATTTGAGATTAAGGCTGGGTTGTAGGGTGAATGTGTGTGTGTGTGTGTGTGTGAGTTTACGTATACAAATAGGAATAGAAAGGGGTGGCCGTTTTACTACACTGACTAAAAAATAGTAATATAAGTAATGAACAAAGTCGTAGTGTGAATCATTGAATTGTGTGGTCTTTTTTTAAAATATAGATCCAACTAGTTGATTTAGTTTGTTAGCTGTTAAAAGGAACGGCTTTGTTTGAAAAGTTTGTGAAAAGGAACTGTGTGTTTAAGGAAGAAGTGTAAAGGATGTATGTTTTTGTGAATTAAAACTAAAGTTTTTTAAACTTTCATACAATATTTATTAACTTTTATAATTTGCATTTGAAGCAGTAATTTTTTCTATAAACGAATTAATGTAAGTCAATACATAAATGATATAATGTTTATTAATTCTGTTTCCAGCCCATTATTTTTTTGTTAAGCACTTTTTCATTAATATTATTATAAATATCAATTTGAAATTGCATAAAATCGGGTGACTCTTCAAAAAATAATAATTTTACATCGGTACGTCTTCAGAAAATATATAAAAACTACCATAATTTATATCCGCTTTAATAAATAGTTATAAAACTTAGGAGTAAACTTTGTTTATTTAACCGGCCTTGGTGGCGTAGTTGGCTGATGCGCTTGTCGTGTTGAGCTCGACTGCCGAGGATGGGGAGATCGAGGTTCAAATCTCGGTCGGGTAAACTCTGCTGGTTTTTCCTAAATGGTTTTACACTCTAACTCCACGCAAATACGGGCTCACTTCCTCTAATTCAACCTTCCCAGTTCCTAATCCATTAGCGTAATTAGTACTTAAAGCGTATAACCCGAATGGGTAGTAAGACGTGGTGCTAAATAATAATAATTTGTTTATTTAAAACCTTTTACGTTGTTTCAATTTTTTTTCTAGAATTTAAGGTGGCAGCACCATAGATCACGCAGTTTTAGTCGTTAAGTTATAAACAGATTGGATTGCCTACAATGAAGATGTCTCGGTTCGAATCTTAGCCAGATACATCATGAAGGGTATTTATTCACATGTGATGTATCATTGTGATTTTTTACACCTCCTTTCCACGCTAATACAAACGCACTGCCTCCAATTGACCAGCTACCACCTCATAGATTATGTCGTTAGCACTCTTGGTGTTGAACTTACTAATTAAAAAAAAATCTCAGATGTTGCTAATCTCACTTCATTTGTCTGTGACGTATGTTTCAGATTAATGCCATAGTGGTAACACTGGCTCTGAGGGCGGCCATGGCTGCCGGGATGGGGAAAGGCAAGTCCCGGGCAAGCAAAGTTGGGTGAGTTTAAATAGCCAGTGGCGTGTCGGGGAGTGTAGCCAGAGTAAGCATTGTTAATATAAACTATACTTGAGAATTGTTCTCGTCTCTCAGACACTCATCGTTCAGGTATCGACGGAGATAAAATTATTCCGTATTAGGAATACTTATAAGATGTTATTTGTGAATGGTCAAATGGGGATAGAGATGGTTAAAACAATCAATAGGTGCAGTTTTAATAAGCCCTGTTAGACCCATAAATACGTCCATTCAAGCCACAAAATATAAATACATCTTAACACAAAAATCATTTATATGCTGGAGCATAGATTGAAGAAGCGATAATTAAAATAATTAATTGAGGTCAGAAGAACGGTTTGCTCCTAGAAATAGCTTATTATCATTATTATTAATATTAATAATAATATCATCACCATGTCTACAACCTGTTCAGTTTATACACATAGGTGAGACACAATTCATTCACACTTAAGCAAGAATTTAGAAATTGTAAAAGGTTGGGGCACAGATATATTTAATGGAGAAACATTTCCCCATCTATCCATGATTCTTCCATTAGCCCATGCTAGAGTTAGAGCCCATCTTCACCCCCACAAGTAATTACCCCGAACTTCCACTACAGAAATTATTATACAACCTCATTGGTTGCCGCCAAAGACCTCACACACATCTTGCATTAGTCTAGAAAACAATCAAATATTCTACCTAAGGAGGGGGTCACGTGTCCACTGTACCCCCAACCTCCGCCCCCTTCAATATATCTAAACAAAATAGGCCCCTATATATTTTTAGCACCACGTCGGGTTGTACGCTTATGTACTAATTACTCTAATGGGTTTGGTATGAGTAAGGTTGAATTTAGAGTTAGTGTACCCGCATTTGCGTGGAAATATAGTGGTAGAATTAAGGAAAAACCACCCACAGTACACTCGACCTGGCTCGAACTACGATATCCCCGTCATCGGCAGTCTAGTCTATTGTGAGAGTAAGGCGACCTGGTGGTCTAGGGGTTAAGGTGTCGGACCTCTGTGCTGGGGTCCGGGGTTCAATCCTCGGTCCCGGCACAGATTTATCTGATTACCAAACCCTTTCTTCACCTCTGACAAGACATCTTGTGAATGTGGGGAATGCCGGGCCTCCACCGTGGTTCGGATCCCACGTAAAACTGTAGGTCCTCCATTTCATCTAACAATCACCCTACCATTACACATTAGCGTAAGTGCGTATAACCCGAACGGGTAGTAAGACGCGGTGATGATGATAATAATAATAATAATAATAATAATGTGAGAGAAGCGCCATAAACCACTTGGACACCGAAGTGGAATTTAATTATTTAATAAAAACCACATATACTTCTTTGAAGAAGTATTTCATAACATTTTAATAGCTGTAAATAAATATTAGGAATCAATTATATCAAAAACCGTACTCACATCACATTTATTATTCAACTGTTTTGTGTGTGACTAGAGAAATGTTAGTGGAGTACGGGCCTCTACCGAATTATTAGTCTTCCGCCCTAGCACATTTCCCCCATGCGAATCTTTATTATTTCAACGGTTTAGTTCAATAAATCACCTCGAACAACGAATCTTTTCCTCAACATATAGTATCGGATCGTATCGCTTCGCAGTGACTTGTATCATTCCGCATCGGCTGGAAAACACTGAGTTGGGGTTGACCATTATTTATCCAGGCGAGTGTTTGTGTATTCCTTATTAATTTCCCTATCCATTAAAGTTCCTTCGGCTAGGTCGTTATTAATAAACTTTTCAGTAAGTGAATGAGTTAAAATAATACCTGAAACGCAACCGCAGTTTCTCAGAGAACATCGTTGACTGCCCTGACAAAAAAAAGAAAAAAAGTGTGCCATCTCTTCACACAAACACGGAGATTGAAACAGTAATACGAACTTAGCTCCCAATTTGTGTATTCTGAGTGTACAGTACATTTCGTACTCTGTGAGTCGCATTAGTTCGGCTCTGTACAGTAGCCCCATGGCTTCTTTGGTGCTGACTGACAGCTTTAAAAAGTTACCAGACCAAATTATGTATCCCTACGCCGAACCTGATGATCTGCAAAAAACACGTGTTCAGCAGCTGTCACTTCTGACAGTCAACATTTAGGTATATAGCTAAATGTTGACTGTCAGAAGTCAGCTGTGAGCTGTCAGTCAGCACCAAAGAAGCCACGGGGCTACGTAGGAGTAAACAAAAATTTAAAGATGGATCAAATAGCAAAGCTATTATTTTTGTTAATTACGGTTATAGTTGCATCTAGATAATCATATTCTTTAAATGTATAAATTACACTTGGGAACGGGAATAAAACCCAGGACCTCTGGCTTATTACGGAAATGCTCTTATCATTGAGCTGACCAGGGATTTCTAATTTAAAGAATATCATACCTAGCTCGATGCAACTATAAGCGTAATTAACATAAATAATACCGTTAATATTTAATCCATCATGAAATCGTACATTTATTTGTACAATTTGCAGCAAAAAAGCCAATTACCGAGTTGAAGGGGGCTGTGTTATCTGATAGATCGTGATTCTTGATCACAAATTTGTAGCTGATGATTTCCGCACGTCCGAATACAGACCCTGCCTTAAAATATGAGTGAAGAATGACCATGGGCACGGGACGATTCCTGGATATCTCAGTGGTTAGAGCATTGGCGTACTAAGCTACAGGTCCTGGGTTCGATTCCCGTTTACAGGTCTCATTTTTCAATTTAAAGAGCGATTGAAAGAGCCTGATGTTGTCAAAGGTGTACCGACCATCCTTGTTCACTGATTGGACGCGCTGAAATGTATATCCCTGCGATACGATTGTCACATGTTCATAACATACATTTTAATTCCACCCCCCTTTCTCAATGTCCTCCGCACTGTTCTACTAGAATTTCATTTACGTGGGTCACAATGTTAATATAGGCTCATTTTATCTATGAAAATTAAAGTGGGGACGTTACATTTTATAAAATAGACGATAATTGTTTTTTTATAAACTAGAGATAATATAGTTACCGATTATATTTCTGAAAGCACTGTTGGAGCAGTATCTGACACTTATCATGCTCAGTATCCACACCCATCTGACAATAATCCTAGTCAGTATCCACCCCTGTCTGACACTGATCCTGCTCAGTATCCACACCCATCTGACAATAATCCTAGTCAAGTATCCACCCCTGTCTGACACTGATCCTGCTCAGTATCCACTCCTGTCTGGCAATGTCCCTACTCAATATACATACCTGTCTGACATTTATCCTGTTCAGTATCCACCCTTGTCTCACAATGATGCTGCTCAGTATCAACCGGTTTGACAATATTCCTACCCAGTATCCACCCCGTTTGACAATATTCCTACCCAGTATCCACCCCTGTCTGACAATGTTCCTACCCAGTATCCACCCCTGTCTGACAATGTCCCTACTCAATATACACACCTGTCTGACATTTATCCTGCTCAGTATATACCCTTGTCTCTGTCTGACAATATTCCTACCAGTATCCACCACGTCTGACAATATCCCGGCTCAGTATCCACCGTTGTCTGACAATGATCCTGCTCAGTATACACCCCTGTCTGACAATGCTCCTACTCAATATACACCCCTGTCTGACAATAATCCTGCTTAGTATCCACCCCTGTCTGACAATATTCTTATCAGTATACACCCTTGTCTGACAAAGATAATGCTTAGTATTCACTACTGTCTGGCAAATATCCTGCTCAGTATCCAATCATCCCTGCCTGACAAATATCCTGATCAGTATCCACCACTGTCTGACAAAGATCCTGCTCAATATCCAACCATGCCTTTCAAAAATTCTTCTCAATATCCCCCTCTGTCTGACAAATATCCCGTTCAGTATCCACCCTTGTCTATCAAAGATCCTGCTCAGTATCCACCCCTGTCTGACCAGTTATGCCCATGAGACCCCTCACGGACCACTGGTTCCTCTTCCCCTGATAGGAGACGCGCGACGCCCCGCTTGACACGTCGGCACCACACAATCGATGTTTAATAACTTGGCCCAGGGAGCCTGAGCGTCGCATGGTGATGACGGCGCTGCGTGTTCAGATTCCCTGGACCGACGCCAGGGCGTCCCTCCTCCTATTACATCCCTCACGTCTCTTGCAAAGGAGTTGGGGGGGTAGAGAGGGGAGGAGTAAAAAAAATACACCCCCTGCCAAAGCCAGGTCTTATTGTTCGGGATGTTCCCATACATCTAGTGTGACGGTCCTTTCTCGTTACGCACGAGATATTACTCTCTTTGTGGTGGGTCAGTGAGGGCCGATAGGATAGAGGATCGGGGTTCTATGATTTGGTAAGATAAACAAATATTTTATTGGAGTATATTTTTTGTACACTATGATCAAATAAAGTGAAAGGTGGGAGCGAGATTTATTTTGTATTTACTAATCTCTTTTTTTAAATTTATTTTTTCACTGGTAGTTTGGCCCTTCCATTATTATTATTATTTGGCGTCATGCATGAGGAGCGGTTTATTTATTTTATACTAAATACAACAGGTGGGAAACTTTTAAGGCTCGCCAAGGACGCCCGAGACCTCGGACGTTGCGATTTTATGTGTTCTACTTTGTAAAAATACAGTACAATTTACACCAGAGAAATAGTTTTACTTTATATTTAAAAGTATATAACAAAACTAAAATTTTTTGAATTTAAAATGAAAATTAAATGGTTCCCAATTTCCCTGTTGCTAACTTTAGATCACAGAAACCTACACTTGGATATGTTTAAGTTTCAAGCGTAGTCTTATATTTAATTTTACTTGTCAATAGGACGTTATATGGGTTCGTTAACGTTCTATATAAAGACAGGATTATTAGATTTTAGTGCTAAATCTTTGATTGTGGTCAAAAGGGTTTGTTCAAAAGCAAATATCCAATTGAGTTATTCATACATTTTTATATAGAAATATATACTCATATCAGAAACGCATTTAAATATTTAATTTGGAGTCTGGTTAATGGGGTAGGAGTCAAACCATGTATAAAACCGTATACTTCTATCTGATTGATAATTTTAAAGGAACTCTTAATGTGTGTCAAGATCAGTGGCGGCTCTTAGCTAAAATTAGAGGGGCGTGCTGCCCCAGAATTTTTTTAACCTTAATTTTAAAATGGTGTAAAAGGAAAAAACATGTATAAAAAGAAAATGTATTCAGAAATTTTATAAAATCTTATAAAAAAATCAAACATTTTTACTTACTTTAACTTATATTGTTACAGTTTAAGCTATATCTATTCGTTTAAAAATGAAATCCATTCTTCTTGTTTTAATTTGCGAAAAAAGTTCAGTAATTTTCTCTTTGATCTCTGGATGATAATTGAGGAAAATTTTCTCCACTGAAGGTACTGCAAGCTCATTTAGTCTTTCTGTTAAATAAAAGAACCGAAAAAAATGAATCAAATAGAATAGCTGGAAGCAGAATAATAATCTAATTCTACAATCTTCTACACTTTATCACATTCAAGAAAATGGTACACGGTTTTTAAGCACAATACACTCTTAGTAAAAAAAACTTACTTCCACAATAACGCGCCAGAGCCGGCACTGCGAGAGCAACAGTGCTATCCCTACCTGGCATTCCCGCCTCCCTCCCCAACCCCTCTTATGTGCGCATGCGCACAACATTCAAACACCACGTCTCTGGCAATGTAAAGCGCACAGTTCCATACAAAGATTTTTTATCCTTTACATAAATTGGGGGATGGGTACTGAAGTACTGACAGTAAGCTTAAGGAATATATGTTCTAGTACAAAAATAAATAAAGAATTAAAGATAATAGGACTCATTATATTAAACGTTATCGATAATATCAAGTGGAAATAGGGGGTGTTGCAGTTCCACAGTGCCTATACACGAGCTACCACTGGTAAAGATGTACCTTTTGTGGATCGAATCATAAGCCCGGTCGTGAAATTATGAAACACATTTTCTGTGCTCTATATCAGTGGTATTCAGCCATTCTTTGGTTCACTTACCCCAGATATAATTTATCTTTAACTTTTACCCCCAAAGTTGTTGATCCTTAATGCAAGCTATATAAATTCTATACTTTACTCTACACATTTTAAATAAATAACATCAACTATATTAAATAATAAGTTTAATATTAGAATTATATTTATTTTTATATTCCCCCCCCCCCCTTAGTTTAATACCACTGTTCTATAATATAGTTCTGCTTCATACATTTTAATCTCTTACAAAAAATATTTGCGATCTTTCGGTGAGAGGGGTGTAAAAATGTCTCGCTTTACACCACATCTCTCTATTTTCCCTTCCCTATTCCCACTCCAACCCCGCATAATCTTTTAAAGTCCAATTTTCACAGAAAATACTTTTTATAGGATAAAAACAAATGTTTTTGTGGCCAAAATTAATAAAATTTTACTTTATTGTTGGTATTGTTTTATACGTATTAATAATATCTATCTAAGATGACAGTTGCAAGTTATATGACTTGATGTATGAATACATGACAGTAGATCTAGTACCTTTCTAGACGTTTCAGTGGTCGAATGGTCTAAGGCATCACTCTTGTATTAGACTCACCTGCTGATTACAAGGAGATCGAGCTCGAATGCCAGTCGGGTCTATTGACTGTGATTTTTTCTAAATGTTTTCCCACTCTCCTTCCATGCAAATGCAAATTTATCACCTCTAAAATTCTTCCTTTCACATCCTTGCCCCAGCACAGTAATTATGAAATATGTGGGTAACCTGAACAGGTAGTAAAACGTGGCGATAAAAAAAAACACTTTTTAACAGTCAAATAAGGGATTCACTGTGAAAATTTGACGCTCGCTAGTTCTTTGGATTGGAATGCACCGTGAAATATTTGCTAATTGCGTGAGATCGAAAGTAGCATTTTTCTTCTTCTTTTTTTTCCCCCCATCCACCCTCCAAACTGATTGCCAAGAATATCAGGGATCTCTCCGAAAGCAATATCACTCGTTGGAAGTGATTGATTGAAGTAGAACATGTGCTCACAAAGCGATGAAAGGACTTGAAGCTTCTTCATCCGGTTGTAATTAGTTAAGAAGAGGTGGATACAAAAAAAAAAAAGATCTGTGTTTTTATATGTCGTTGCTTTGGCCCTGGCGAAAATATTTGTAATGAAAACGGTACAATTAATGGAAAAACAAATTAAATAACATCTTATCTCAGGAATTAAGGCCCAAAAAATTAAGGGGTTGAATCAATTTACAAACAAATTTTTTTTTTAAACGTAATGTTTTATTTATGAAAGCAATTATAAATTCTGCAATGTTATTTTTTAAACCTGTATATACACTTAATGAAATACAAATAGAGGTAAATATTTATAGTAAAAATTCTAATTTTTTTATAACTCTTCAGTTTATCATGGCCTTATTGATTACAATATCAATGTATACAAATATTTACAGTAACTTACTTATATCTACCTAAATATAAATAATGAAAAATTAATTTAAGTAATTTTAAGGACACTTCTCTTCATTATGTTTTAAAATATACTTCAATTTATTTTATTGGAATTATTTTACATGCATGCCAAACACTTCCTTCACCTCTGACAAGAAGTGTATTAATCACAACTTGTAAATGTGTGGAATGACAGGCCTATACTGTGGTTCGGATCCCACGTTAAGTTTAGGTCTTCCATTTAATCTCACAATCACCCTCACATTACATATTAGCGTAAGTGCGTACAACCCGAACGGGTAGTAATATGATTATACTACTACTATTTTATATGCACTTCTTGAACTGACTGGTTATATCAAAACACGACTTAAAAACTAAATAAAAAAACTATAACAGATATAACACTCACCCCCTCAGCCGTTAATTCATTATCGTTAAAGAGGGAACCCACATTTCCACATCGATACATTTTTCGGTTCTTGTCGGGAATCGAATCCGGGTTCCTTAATTCAGTAGGTAGAAGCACTACCAACTGAGTTAAGCGGTTTGATTAGAAACATATCAAGGGCTTTTAAAATAAAATAAAAAAATATTGATTTGATAATCTATTCATAGGCTTTCTATCAGTGCTTCTAAATTCTTAATTTATTTAAGCCATTCTTGCATATATGGGCACATGTTATCTTGTTTATTACATAAGAGTAGATTCAGATTCAAATCCTGGCGATGTGTAATGGAGGGTGGTATTTACTCTAAGGTTTTCCGATCTCTCCTCACATAAAAGCTATATACATATTTATAGTAATATTGTAGGGATGAAGGAAGTGTAGTTTAAAGTAAAATTTGCGAGAATTTGCGTAAGTAGAGAATGGAAAACTATTTAATGAAACATTTATCTAGATATATTAGAGATGGGTTGAATGCTATATTTCTTGACTGTGAATCTCAAATTTGAATTTGAATTTTCTTTTAAATCTCGAAACCAAATTTAAAACCTTGAATATTTACAAGTGTACAATTTTGGTTAAAGTGAAAATATATAAAATTGAATCCATACGTAAAAAGTTGCCTAAGGCCTGGTACCACTGACAAATGATACTTTATTTGTCATGTCTATTACGTCATAAACAACAAATATATCTTTTAAAACAAATTTAACTCTATCTATACAGTTTTAAACATTTGTGATTTTGTTACGTTCCCTATTACACAATTCTATGTAATTCCTTTTAACAATTGATTAACGTTATTATTTGAAGTCAAATGCTTAATAATTTTATTTGAGATACTTTTTTTTTTAGATTTATAAGACACTCGAATCTTTAGAATAGCCTAAGATTCTAGAGTTTCGAGAAATCAATGACTCTAGCATTTCATCTCTAGTGTGTATATATATATATATATATACACACATTTACACATACATATCACTAAATGTATAAACATTTTATTCATATCACATTAAGGAAACAAGAAGAAAGCAATACACACTTAACGGAAGTTTATAAACCCTAATGACTCAAATACAGTCATACTATAAAAACAATTTCCGAAAAAAAAAGAAAAGAGAGAAGTCTGACTGTGTAGAGAAAAGAAGAGGGAACCCATCAAATAAGTGATGTGACCTCATTCGCTACTCTAGCGACGACACAAGTAAATTAATTCCCTGCGCCAAGCTCGTTCCCATTTCCATTCTGATGAGAACTCACCCCCCCCCCCC
>CABEEJ010003192.1:25396-88191 GCA_901482245.1 Timema douglasi
CCCCCCCTTCTCACCCAACCAAGGAGTCAAAGAACCACCACCAATGACGCTTCTTCACATAAAAGACCGCTACGAATAAACTCATTTACAAACACGTTAAAATGTTCGGAAGCACTTCAAGTCTCTCACCATATATAATTTTCCAACATTTTTTTTTTTTTGTACAAAGATAAGGCAGATGAACATAGGGTACAAAACACACTACAGAAAACGTGAGTGAAAAATAAAGACAAACGAAAAGAAACAAAGCTGATAATAATTGGGTCAAAGTTTTGCATAGGTTTTGCATATTTAATTAAAAAAATAATAAATTCCCTGTGTACCTGAAAAATAATAAATGTGTTGGCCACAGACACGTTTGAAACTACAGTCCAATTTTCTTAGGAAGAGACTTATCTGGAAGTTGGAAAAGTCAAGTAGTCATTAGATTTGTAGCTGTCACTTATGATAAACAATATACTACCCACTTCAGCCACCGTGTGGTCTAGCGTGCTACTCTCGCGGTATATCAGACAGCCGATGACGGGGAGATCGAGGTTCGAATCTAGGTCTGGTGTACTAAGGGTGGTTTTTCTAGAATGGTTTTCCCCCACTTTCCAACCACATATATGAGGGTACACTTCATATATATATCCTTTATAATCCTTAAAACTATTAGCCTAATTAGTACATCGTCTTATAACCCAAACGGGTAGTAAGAAGCGGTGCTTAAAAAATCAATTTACCATCATTTTAGTTGTAAACTGGTTTTTGAAGGCTTTTTCCGTAACAGAACAATAATGAATAATAGTATTTTGGTAGTATTAAAAAGCTTCCAGAACGCACTTCCTACTAAAATTATGGTATTCTTATAAAATAATATTAATAAAATGTTAAAATTTTATCCAATTTGGTGTACAAAAAATATGTCTGTATTTTATAAAGGCTCTTCTTACGAAAATATTAATAGAGATATAAATTTCATAACGTAATTGAGTTTGTTCAAATATGTGAATTTGTTATTGGTTTATTAAAGTAGTCTAAGTGATATAAGCGCCTGGATCCAAACTTAGTGAATCCCAAATTGTTCTTAGCTTACTTCACTTCGTATCACGTGATTAATAAAAATACATTTCAACCTCATTATGGCTCAAAACAATAACATTTTTCATTAGGGTTGGGATATGTTTTAAGAACTAATTGTTTATAGCTCTTGTCATTAATAAATAACATTAAAAGTTACATTGTAATATACAGTTAAATTTTCACAGGAAGATTCTTATTTGACAGGTAAAAAATATACTAGATCCACTTTAACGAATTAAAACATTAAGTCATGTAGTATGCAACTGTAATTTTTGATAAAGTATATTATAAATGCCTATCAAATTATAGCAATAATAAATTAAAATATTATATATTTTCACTGTAAAATAAATTTATTTATTTTCTTAAAGGTTCTTCCTACGTAAATTGGACTGTATCTCTAAACATATTCTATAAAAAAAAATATATGTTTTACAAATTAATTTATTACTCCCAAATCTTTCATGCCTATCCATTGTCTCTTTACCGTGCATGGCCAATCTTTCTTTGTTGCTGTAGCGTCATATAAACTACTGCGTCTGCGCAGTCTTTCACTACTAGATCAATGATTAATTAAATATACCCCATTTTCTTTCTGTGTGCTTCTTGGTTTAGAAGTTATTCAGACCAGAGGTCATGTGGTTTAAGAAGTCAAGCTCGCAATATACACAAAAGTGTCCACACTCCAGAGTTTATTAATTTCGAAAATTTATGCCAAATTTTAGCTTTTATGTTTTTTAGTTTTGAAGATAATATCATCCATTAGTATAATTTTACACATCCGACACCTTAGATCAGTCGATAACATGTCTGTCTAGTGAGCTAAGGGCCCCGGGTTTGGTTTTAGGGATGGCCGAAAATGTATCATTTGTGAAATGTAGGGTTGCCTTCTCATAGTTATAAATTAACGTGTGGGGACTAGATGTTGTCCCTGTCCTATTCTTAAGATATATTATAATACATATGAAGCTGTGATAGGACTAGCAAGCCGGGAGTGGAAAAATATTGGGCTTTAATAAAAAAAACTTCCCTGGACCATAGGGTTGAAACTGGAATAGACTTATATATTTGACATAAATTCTAACAGGTTTATGTCTGCCCACGCATGTAAAATCATTTACTTAGTACTATTAAAAGGTTTCATTATTTAAAGTAGTTTCAGAAAGTGAATATTATGATAATATATTACAACATATCGACAAGATATTTAATTGCTTCGAGGATATAATGTTCTAAGGCGTCTCTCAAACGAGGAACTGGACCACCGATGACTAGGAGCTTGGGTTTCGAATACCAGTTGGGTGAAATGAGGGTGGTTTTTCCTAGGCGGATTTACACGCTTCCTACACGCAAATATGGGTACACTTCCTATAAATCCAGCTTTTAAATTTTTTATCACATTTTAGTAATTAGTACAAATGTCTATAACCCAAACTAGCTGCTTAAAAAAAGTACTCTCTAATTTATATAATGTAAGATATGTTTTCTTGTTTTTTACTAAGTTTTTTTTAAATCAGAGTTTGGTTGAATCTAATATTTCTCGAATTCAAGTTGGTTTTTTTAAATTTCAAATCTAAATTTGAATCTTTAAAAATGTACTATTTTAGTTGTGAATTTATTTAAAACGTAAGTTTTTAAACTTTGTTTATTGTTTGGTTCCACCAACAAATACTATTTTGTTTGTTATGTTTATCACATCATAAACAATAAAGATAATATTTTTTAGTAAATTAATTATGTTAATGCAAGACTTTCTTATGACTCTCCTGACTACACACGTCTCTATAATTCCTTTCACCCAAAGCTTAAACTTGTTATATCAAGTCAAGGTATTAATAAATTAAAGATTTTTTAAAAGATATTTACGAATATCAGATCTATCAGATCCTACAGAATTATAGAAATTCTAGGAATCGAATATTCGAACGCTCCCTCTTTCTTATAAACATTATTTGCAGTGGCGGCTGGTAGCTAAAATTAGTTGGGGTGCTGTTCCAGAAATTTTTTAGACTTTGTTTAAAATTGTGTAAAAGGAAAAAAACATGTATAAAAAGAAAATTTATTCGGAAACTTGATAAAATCTTAACAAAAAAAACACCAAACTTTTTTACTTACTTTAACTTAAATTGTTACAGTTCAAGCATGATATATTCATTTAAAAATAAATTCCATTCTTCTTGTTTTGCGCAAAAAGTTCAATAATTTTCTCCTTGATCTATGGATGACAATTGAGGAAATTTTTTTCCATTGAAAATACTGCAAGCGCATTTAGTCGTTCTGTTAAATAAAAGAACCGAAAGTAAAAATTAATCAAATAGAAAAGCTGGAAACAGAATCATACTCTAATTCTACACTCTTCTACACTTTATCACGCTCAAGAATATGGTACACGGTTTTTAAGCACAACACACGCTGAGTAAAAAAAAAAAATCCTTCCACCATCACGCCAGAGCCGGCACTACGAGAGCAACAGTGCTCTCTCTACCTGGCAGTGCCACCTTCCTCTTCAACCCCTCTTATGTGCGCATGCGCACAACAGTCAAACACCACGTCGCTGGCACTGTGAAGCGCACAGTTCCATACATAGATTTTTGTATCTTTTTCATAAGCTGGGGGATGGCTACTGAATTACTGACATTAAACTTAAGGAATATATATATTACTACAAACATAAAGAAAGAATTAAAGAAAATAAGACTCATTATATTAAAGGTTATCGATAATATCAAGTGGAAATAGGGGGTGCTGCAGTTCCGCAGTGCCTATACACGACCCACCACTGATTATTTGGATACGTCTTACCTAAGAACAAGAACCAAACTCAAACATGACCTGCTTCTTCTGGGATCATCCCCTTGTTAAGGGTTGTTTGTCGTTGCTAAGAGATTTGTTATTCCTTTGTTCTTAGGGGGTGGCTTAAAGGGTGGTTCTCCCTCTGCAGTCTTCTGGGTGTCACGTGGGTGTTCGGGCTCGCCTTCATGGAATATTACGCCAGCTTTGAATACATCTTCGTCATCCTCAACGGCTGTCAGGTAATGTATTTACCAATCCCTTTCCCCTGAGGAAAGGAACTAATAAAGTATCTTAGTTTGTAGTTCACGAGTATTATTGATTTAAATTTTTAGAAAACATTCTAAATATATCTTTAGTAAGAAGGGAATAAATATAAGATAACTCTTAGATATTGTTATTTAAAGAATTCAGAAACATATGATTTTAAATTTAAGATTTTATAAATGTGAATACTCATGAAAAATTCTATGCAACTGAAATACCCTTGACAAGCTATTTATAAACTTGGGATCTCAGTTATAGCAAAATTTCATAATATTTAAAATATTTCATTGACTCAATAATTAGTGTATTTAAAAGAGTCAAATGGCTAAACTATCATGTAATATTATTATCATTAGCACCGCGTCTTACTACTGGTTCGGGTTATACGACCTTTCGCTAATGTGTAATGGCAGGGTGATTGTGTGAGATGAAATGGAGGACCTACAGCTTATCATGGAATCCGAACCACTGTGGATGCCTGGCATTCCACACATTCACAAGTTGTGAATAATACACGTCTTGTCAGAGGTGAAGGAAGGGTTTGGCAATCAGCTAAATCTGTGCTGGGACCGAGAATTGAACCCCAGACCTTCAGCTCAGAGGTCTAACACCTTACCCCTAGACCACCAGGTCACCATATTATCATTAATAACATGTTAATTATTTTATTATTATTATTATTATTATTATTATTAGCACCGCGTCTTACTACCCGTATTAACATGTTAAATTTACAATACAAATGTAGTTTGATAAAAGGATGAAAAATATAAAACTAATTTATAACAAGTTAAAATAAGGTTAACATCTCCAGTCAAAAGTTTTGAATATAGTGTGTATATATTGAAAGTTAATAGAAGTTTAATGAAAAGGTTGTGTTAGGTGAAGAATTCTGGAAGACTATCGTATCATTATTTAATCTCGGTAATACAGTTTCCATTAAATAGGGTTCAATATTGAAGTGCCGAAACATGTCTGGAAATGGTCTTCCAAAATTTTCCATCTGTTTTGGACTACCAAAATGGAGTAAAGGGACGTTGATTTCAGCTAAGACTTAGACCTAACACAACCTTTTCATTAAACTTCAATCAACTTTCAATACACACTTTACTCAAAACTTTTGACTAGAGATGTTAACCTTATTTTAACCTGTTGTTTTAAATAAGTTTTATATTTTTGGTACTTGTATCAAGCTACAATTGTATTGTACACTAATTATTTAGTCACCCGCCTCGGTGGCGTAGTTGGCTAACGCGCTTGTCGTGTTGAGCTCGACTGCTGATGACGGGGAGATCGAGGTTCGAATCTCGGTCGAGTGAACTGAGGGTGGTTTTTCCTAAATGGTTTTCCACTCTCGCTCCACGCAAATGCGGGTTCACTGCCTCTAATTCAACCTTTCCAATTCCTAATCCATTAGAGTATTTAGTACTTAAAGCGTATAACCCGAACGGGTAGTAAGACGCAGTGCTAAATATTATTAATTATTTAGTCATTGAAATATTTTAAGCATTATGAAATTTTGTTATAATTGATATTCCAAGGTTATAAATAACTTGTTCATGGTCTTTCAGTTGCATATAATTTTTCATAAGTATTCAAATTTATAAAATCTTAAATTTGAAATCATATGTTTTTGAATTCCTTAAATAACAATATCTAAGTCTTAACTTTAAATATATATATAGCCTATATTATTTTATAAAAATTGATTTGTTAAAATATAAAAACCTGGATATGCAATTGAACCCCAGACTTATAGCTAGCTTTACATGCCATTACTTTACGGTCCAATTGTCGACCTCAGTGGCCTTGGGGTAAAGTTCTCGCCCCAGGATTCGATGATTGTGGGTTAAAACCAGTAGGGTGTGATGGATTATTCTTGTGTGATAAACATCTGAAGCACAACTCCTTTCAGAGGTGAGGTAAAGCCATTTGTGCCATATCGATTGTGGCAAATACAAGAATCCTGAAAGGTATGTGAAAATAACTTTCCCAGCAAAATTGGTAGGCCCTTTCGCTCACACTCATAAATATTTTCGTTTGCTGATATTATCAGTCGGTTCAAAAAGTACACGTTAATTACATCGAATAAATAAACAAATAATTAATACGGTCCATTTTCATAGGAATGTATTTATAAAGTATATACCTATTTGTTTGTTTTTTCAATCAAAACTGATAACATTTTACTAATGTATTAGTGCTAATTTGTTGGTATTATTCATATCTATCAAATATGAGAGATGAAGAGCACATAACTTAACGTATGCATACGTTAAATTAGATCTAATCACTTTTCTGTCATATAAGGCTCTTCATACGGAAATATAACTGTACCACTGAATACGAGTCAAACCAGAATTGTTCAGTGGTAGAGCAATCGTTCATTAAGCTAGAGGTCTTGGTGATTAACTCCCTTATTAATTGCCAGTTTACACGTAGTTAAAATTGATTCCAGTATAAGGATTGCTCCTATGGACAAACTTTATGCATTAGTTTGTGACACATATAAATTAATAATCCAAGTCACCTAAGTTAACTTCACACACAAGTGTCCTAGGTAATTTTAGCTATCGTAGCTTTATAACTATATAAGCTAACAAGTCTAGTTTTGAAAAAAAATTGTTCAAAGATCTAGTAAAATTTTGATCCAAGATAAGCTATAATTGTGTAAGATTTTATCTAAGCTAAGATTAAATTGGATTTAAGTTGAGGTAAGATTTGATATTAGTTAAGGTAAAGTTGGATCCAAGATAAAGAAAAATTTGTTTTAGGTTAAGGTGAAATTGTATCTAAGATAAGCTAAAATTGTATCTAAGACAAGGTAAAATTTAGTATAATACAAGATAAAATTTAATCCATGAATAGGTAAAATTTGATCTAAGATGAGGTAAGATAAAATTGAATCAATGGTAAAGTAAGATTTGATCTAAGATATGGTAGATTTGGACCTAATACAAGATAAAATTGGATATCAGATGAGGTAAAATTTGATATAAGTTCATCTAAAATTTGTTCATAGACTTTATCAAGTCCACGATAGACTGGTTTATCAATGGTGAGGAGGTCAAGGTTCGAATCTTTGCGTTAGTAACCATGTCATTTAAGTTGAATTCACAATGAGAGGACTGTGCACCGGCTATGTCGTGTTGCAGACAATCTCGAACAGATAATTTCCATATGAGTATCCCTGCGATACTGTTGTTAGATTCACACTCACAGGACCGTGCGCTGACCATGCTCCAGCTGTGTAGTAATGGGCTGTCTCGAAAGTGTCCTCCCAAGGTCACGGTCCAGCAGTTAGGCGCACAGTCCTGTCAATGTGAATTGAGATCGGACGCTCTATGGTCGACCATGTTGTCGTTTCTCCCAGTTCGGCTTCTTCCGGCAAGTGCGAATCTTCACGAAGGGTCTTATCTACAACCTGACAATGGCTGCAGAACATTCCAACACGATTATTAGATGCATCCTTTAATTATCGACGAAGACAATTTAGTAGTTTTGAGTATGATTGCTTATATAATTTGCAAAATAAAGACTACAAAAATAATCCATTTCTTTAATCAAATTTTGCACCCAGTATTTTTTGAAAAGTTTTATTCTCTTTTTCTCTTGTGATATATGATACAAACCACATGCAACAATCACATCTTCCCCTGTTTGATTCATGTCAGTGACACGATACATCAGCACACAGTCTTGTGAGTGTGAATGCTAGCAACACGAAACAGACAGCACACAGTCCCTTCAATGTGAATCTACCTTAAATAATTAACGGATTTTTATATATACGTATATACCTCAATGAAACTATTTTTAAACCTCCTTTTTAATGTTTTTTCTCAATAAATTTTTTTTTAAACGTTTTTAGAAATTGATTAAGTTAAATTATCTCAATTTAGTAGATTAATTAAAACTCAATTGATTGATTAATTTTTAAATTTTCTAGGGTTAATTTACTTTTGAGCCATCTGCACGCCCTCACGTTTAACTGTTAAACTGCTTCAGTGTTTGATAACTATATTTTTTAAGTGCATCACACTAAAGTAACTAGTGTTAAGCACTCTAATATATATATAAAATCAAACAACGCTGCTGTATTTTTTCACCACGCGAATATCGAATTTTGACTATAAAAATTAAGTCATAGTCACTCAGTATTAGTTGAAATATTTCTTAAGATGATTCATGAAAAAAATAGTGTCACGTTTTTCTTTATTTGTATTTAAAGTTAAAGAAAAACAAACTTCCATCATTGTTATTTGTCCTTTAAAAAAAAAATCAGCTAAATTTACATTTATTTGTTGATATTTCATTAAATTTGTTTGAAAAAAGTTGTAATTTTTCTCTTTTTCATCAGGGAGTGTTTATTTTCCTGTTCCGCTGTTTACTGAACAAGCAAGTCAGGAGTTCTGTGTTGAATGAGGCTAGACAACGAGCCAGTATAAAGAAGTTCAACAGAGTGGCGGTAAACTATTAATTTGATCTCTTTCTCATTTTCACGTTTTCCTAATTCACTCTATAATCATCCAGAAGATTGTTAACTCACAATATAAATAATTAGTATATGTATAATATATATACATTAGAATTTGGCTCGACATTGTAAGATTCGAAAAATAAGATAGTTCGAACCCATCATGATTCCCCATTAAATCAATGGTAAAAAAATAACATTTAATAGGAACTTTAGAAGGAAATATTTTGATAAATTGAAGACTATACATTGTTAATTTTTCCGAGTTTATACTCATTGCAGACATCACCAAATGATATTTATTAAATCACCCCATTTGGCGAGAATTTCAAATGAAGGTGTAGTTGCCTATTGACACAAAAGTAAATGAGAAGGCCGGGAATTTTTCACCAGTGGCGAGTGGGTTGCTTTCATCAATTTTGATTTAAGTCTGCAATTTTCGTGATGTCAATTTCTCCAAATTTTTATAGTTTGTATTTGAATCTTTCTTGTTTTTTTTATGTGTGTATCTATTGTGTATTTGTGTTTTATATAGCATGCATATAAAATGTGTGAGATTATATAGAGCATATTTTTGGTTATTGATTTATTATGTGCCAGCTGCTTAGATAGTCATGAAAATGGTTAGTTTGAATTTTGGGTAATCCATTGATCTTAGAATACAAAAGGTAATAATATATATATAAGGGTCCAAAAAATGTAAACACACTTCAATGCATCAATTTATCAAACTGGGTATCCATGATTTATCTTCTTTATATCTATCTATCTATCTATCTAGCTATCCATCTACTTACATATATATCCTACTTATTGCTGATAAAATATAATTTAAATATAAATAAACTATTGTAAAACTTATAGCTCAGTAATATACTTATAAATGTATAACAGCACTACCTAGCTAAGAACTATTGTTTCCCATTAATTTATTTTAATTATTCTCTCACCAAATATATGGCAATTTGTATCTTGTCCACAAGCAATTGTCTCCGAAACAAATATTTTTTCACTTCTATGGTCTAACTTTTTTGACAAACAGAATCAATCTATTAATTTTATTTGGAAGATTGGATGTCAATTTATAATAAATTGGTTGAGTTAAGTGGCTGAATATGTTTAGTTCATACTTGTTTATCTCCTATGAACCTACGGATATTGACCTCTATTTTATATATATATATATATATGAAAGTAGACGTAATAGCATTTACATTGTCATACACAAGGGGAAATTTCAATGTGAGGGGGTGTCAAATTTGCCCCTTATATTAAAATTTTCTTGTGTACACTTTTTTTAAATTTTGTTATAGAACTACTATTTAATTCCTGGTTTCCTTGGAAAATTTATTTTCTCTTGTAACTACATCTCTCAATATTTATATTTATGAGTATAGCAACATGATAATATTTTGTTGAAAAAAATCTTCAATTCTATTTCCCCATACATTATATAAGATTTTCTTGAATCTTTTTTCCTCCAACGCACTTATCATGAAACATGAATTCCTGTTTAAACCCTGTTAGATCCGAGGTTTTAATTAGGTATGTTTATTTATTATTTGTACAGTTGAGTATTTAAATCAAAACGATGTACCATTGCATAAATTTTGACAAAAAGATTAATTTTTGAATTGCATTTTACTTTTAGTAAGTGGAGTTATAATTATTAATAATATGAAATAATAAATTTTTAAATAATTGATAGTCTTAAACATCGCAAAATTATTTCAAATTTTTTCATTTATAATTATTAGTAAAAATTATTTTAAAGAAAACTAAACTATATATTTTAGAAAAAATACCACAAACTATTTTTAAATTAATTATCTTCTTATCAATTTAAGGGTAATCGTTCTTCATGGTACATCGCATCACAACCTCCTTCAAGCAGACACCCAAGTGTTGGCAGTGGTTTGGGAAGTTCGGATTCTGACTCGGAAATAAAACAAAAGGGTAAGTTTCATTTCTAAGGATAGCTAACTCGTTTCTTTATTTTCTTACATGTCTCAAAATAATAGAAAATCAATTTTAATAACAGAAATTTAGAGACTTGTTATCTGTTATATACCAATAAATGAAAAATCTGCCATTCAGACGAAAAGGCAAAATTAGGAATTGGATGATATTTCACTGTGGTTATTATAAAACATTTTTCCATTTCACTTTACTAGGTACACATTTTAAATGTATTCAATTTTACCTTTGTGTTCTAGTGATATTACGCAAATCAAAAATGGCAGTTTTTTTTTGTTAATTTTGTGTTTACTATTTACACTTTTAAGTACCTATTTTTTCATCGCAGTGATGGTAATGTATAAATAAATAAATAAATAACAATTTATTTATTTATTTATTATTATTATTATTATTATTATTATTATTATTATTATTATTAGCACCGCGTCTTACTACCCGTTCGGGTTATACGCACTTACGCTAATGTGTAATGGTAGGGTGATTGTGAGATGAAATTGAGGACCTACAGTTTAACGTGGAATCCGAACCACGGTGGAGGCCTGGCATTCCCAACATTCACAAGATGTCTTGTTAGAGGTGAAAGAAGGGTTTGGTAATCAGATAAATCTGTGCCGGGACCGAGGATTGAACCCCGGCCGCCAGCACAGAAGTCTGACACCTTACCCCTAGACCAATTTTTTATTTAGAAGTTTGATGAATTGAAAAGCATTTAAATGCTGAATTTTGAGTAATTACAACCGAGAATCGGAAAATCAATATTTAAATTTAATAATAATCTTTAATAATTTTATTTTTACTTATATAAAACCAATTCCTTTCTTTTTATAGTTGTGAACTATGGTATCTAGTCTCACATGACGATAATCAATTTAGGGGGTCCGAAAATATAGTACTTAAGAAAATATGTGGTTCATAATGGAATGAAGATAGTCCAGAGTGGAAGAGGTTACATAGTGACGAGTTACATGCCCTGTACTTATCAACAGACACCATTAGGGTAATCAAATCTCGCAGTTTTCAGTGGGTAAGAACTGAAACGTGAATGGAAGAATCTAGAACCGTGTTCAAGGCATTGACTGAAAACCCCAATAGGAAGAGACCATTGTAAATATCTAGATAAATTATTATTATCATAAGCACCGCGTTTAACTAATCGTTCGGGTCATACGCAATCTAGATAAATATGGGAGGATAGTATTATAACGGACCTGAAAGAGATAGGGTATAATGAGGTTGACTGGATAGAACTAGTTCAAGGTAGGATAGGTGGCGTATTTTTTCAAATGCGTTAGTGAACTTTCGAGTTTATTATGCCAGAGAAGTAAAGCGATTTCATATTTTATCTTCAATTGAACAAGCCCATTTCTTATCGATGAGTTTACTATCTCAAAAATTATTATTTATTTATTTATTTTCTAGTAAATTACTCAAAATGATGTGAACTCATTATTGAATCAATCCTCAAGGATTATTTATTTATTTTCTAGTAAATTACTCAAAATGATGTGAGCTCATTATTAAATCAATCCTCAAGAATTATTTATTTATTTTCTAGTAAATTACTCAAAAATACGTGGGCTCATTATCGAAACAATCCTCAAGAATTAATATTCTGTCTCTTTCAAATGCCATCCACGGATGCTTCAAATATTAAGACAAATTTAAATGGAAGTGTAAAATATGCTTTACCCGTCAACTTCTAACTACAGCTACACATCAAGTAAAACTTTACGCTTATTAGAACACTCTCGGGTATTATGAAAGAGAGAGAACAAACTAGTCTCGTTTGGATTTAATGTTCACCCCACTAATCATAGTTGCGTGAAATATTGTATCACTATCTGTTTAATGTTCGTACTGGGGAAGATGTGACAAACTAAACATAGTTGCGCGAACTATTTTATCACTATCTGTTTAATGTTCGTACTGGGGAAGATGTGACCAACTAAACATAGTTGCGTGAACTATTGTATCACTATCTGTTTAATGTTCGTACTGGGAAAGATGTGAGCAACTAAACATAGTTGCGTGAACTATTTTATCACTATCTGTTTAATGTTCGTACTGGGGAAGATGTGACCAACTAAACATAGTTGCGTGAACTATTTTATCACTATCTGTTTAATGTTCGTACTGGGGAAGATGTGACCAACTAAACATAGTTGCGTGAACTATTTTATCACTATCTGTTTAATGTTCGTACTGGGGAAGATGTGAGCAACTAAACATAGTTGCGTGAACTATTTTATCACTATCTGTTTAATGTTCGTACTGGGGAAGATGTGAGCAACTAAACATAGTTGCGTGAACTATTTTATCACTATCTGTTTAATGTTCGTACTGGGGAAGATGTGAGCAACTAAACATAGTTGCGTGAACTATTTTATCACTATCTGTTTAATGTTCGTACTGGGGAAGATGTGAGCAACTAAACATAGTTGCGTGAACTATTTTATCACTATCTGTTTAATGTTCGTACTGGGGAAGATGTGAGCAACTAAACATAGTTGCGTGAACTATTTTATCACTATCTGTTTAATGTTCGTACTGGGGAAGATGTGAGCAACTAAACATAGTTGCGTGAACTATTTTATCACTATCTGTTTAATGTTCGTACTGGGGAAGATGTGAGCAACTAAACATAGTTGCGTGAACTATTGTATCACTATCTGTTTAATGTTCGTACTGGGAAAGATGTGAGCAACTAAACATAGTTGCGTGAACTATTGTATCACTATCTGTTTAAACCCGCCTCGGTGGCGTAGTTGGTTAACGCTCTTGTCATGTTGAGCTCGACTGCTGAGAACGGAGAGATCGAGGTTCGAATCTCGGTAGGGTGAACTGGGTGGGATTTCTCCTAAATGGTTTTACACTCTACCTCCACGCAAATGCGGGTTCACTTCCTCTAATTCAACTTTTCCAAATCCTAATCCATTAGCGTAAATAGTACTTAAAGCGTATAACCCGAATGGGTAGTAAGACGCGGGGCTAAATATTAATTAATTAGTTAACTATCTGTTTAATGTTCTTGCTGGTGAAGATGTGACCCACTAATTATAGTTTCGCGAACTATTGTATCACTATCTGTTTAATGTTCGCGCTAGTGAAGATGTGACCCACTAATTATAGTTTCGCGAACTATTGTATCACTATCTGTTTAATGTTCACGCTAGTGAAGATGTGACCCACTAATTATAGTTTCGCGAACTATTGAATCACTATCCTGTTCAATGGCACAATTTGTAACAAATACAGCCAACATCAGTGTCTTAGGGGTCGATGGTCGTAGGCTCAAACCCAGATAGGATTGACGGAGATTTCTAGAGCACAGCCGTCTTTAGTTAAAGGCCAGAAAACTGAAGTTTAGCAACACAGCGCTGAGTTTTGTCGACAACATAGCCACGTGCAGTATTGCTGATTAGTTCAGTTAGTTTAACTTTGCGGGATGTTTGTTTCTCGTGTAATTTACTTGATTTTAAATTTTGCGTTGTTAAAGCTTTTATTGCATTATGTTTTGGGTCATCTAGCAAAACATAAAATGGATGAAAATGTTGTGGATGTGATTAGTGATATTCAACTACCAGCTGACATGATTCCATAATCCTCGATTTTGTACATTTGTGGTTATGATTATTAAAAATTGTCTGTTCGTTTTGAATGCAGTTGCTTCATTGATTTTTTAGCTAAACATGATACAGATGCTAAATATCTCAATGATATTAACAGAGAGGACTAACTATTATATGAACTACCGTTTTGAGGATTGGAGTTACTGGGCACACAATAATGAAGATTTTAATAGCAGAAATATTCAATAATAATTCTCTTCAGGACAAAATTCAGAAGCAATGTTTTCTGTGTACCCGCTTCGGTGACCACATGGTCTAAGCCAAGTTCTACTCTCACAGTAGACTAGACTGCCAATGACAGGTAGCTCCAGGTTCAAATCTTTGTCAGGTATAATAAGAGTGATTTTTTCAAAATAATATTTTACTATCCCTCCACGAAAATATGGGTACACTTCCTATAAATATAGCCTTCCTCATCCCTAAAACCATTAGAGTAATTAGTACCTAAGCGTATAACTCGCACGAGTAGTAAGTAAGACTCCGTGCTAAAAAAATCTTGTGTTTGGCCTATGAATACATTTGTAAGGATCTAGATTTAGATAAATTTATAAACAACTGTTGTTGCGGTAATTTCTTGCACGAATTATTTTATTTGGTTTCGTCAACGCTTAGAAACCTACTTCTCATCAACTACATCAAGTATAGAAATGATAACATTCACAGTGAGAATTCTTGTTCAGAAAAGAAGAAAATTTAATAACTTTACAAAATTAATCTTTCAAAATTATATAACCCAGGGGTGGTAAGTTTTAAAAGCAATCATATAAATAACGCTCTTAACTTTATTAAAATATTAGCTTAAGAGCCACATCTGGACATGGGCATTGAACCCAGGACCTTTCGATTGGTGCAACAATGAATGCTCCCTCTAGGCTTTGAGCGAGTGCCCTTTTGTCATTTTAATCATAATATTCTAATCTTGTTTGTAAACAGTACATAATCCTAACCTAATAAATTTATTTTAAAATTATTATTTACATGTTTAGTTGTTGCATTTTTTATACCTCATAAGTAATACATACTTGGATTAATTGTCGGTATCGTTCAAAGTGACTCGTCAGTTTTTAAATGAAGAAAACAATAAATATTAAAGAATCACATGGCTGAAGCTACTATTTATGCTTTTTATTGAGGCGTTCTCCATCAATATATATAATATTCTGTAAGTTTAAAAATCACACCTGGACACGGGAACCAAACCCGGGACCTTTGTCCTAATACGCCAATGCTCTAACCACTGAGCTATTCAGGAATTGTCCCGTGCCCAGCGTCATTCTTCACTCACTTCACTCATGATCTTAATAAAAATAAATCACACATTTGTAGCCGATGATTTCCGCACGTCTATCACAGACTCTGCCTTAAAATATGAGCGAAGAATGACCCTGGACATCGGACGATTCCTGGATATCTCAGTGGTTAGAGTATTGGCGTACTAAGCCAAATGTCCCGGGTTCGATTCCCATGTTCAGATGTCATTTTTCAATTTTCCGAATATAATAAATATTCACACAATTCTCTTTAAGAACCAGCCGATTGTTAGGCCTCATGACGTCATTACAAGTGAGGTTGTAACATCTGGCCTCCAACTAAGGACGGGAATGTCTTGCGCTATAATAATCTGTAGCACAACTTCCTTCTGAGGGGAATAAAGTCGTCGGCCCCGTGTCGATTTTGATATGTGAAAATATCTTTCCCGGCAAAATTGGTAGGACTTATCGTTCGCTCTCATTAACATTCTCGTGTGCTGAAATTATAATCAGCTGGTTTAGAAATAGCACGTTAAACACCTCAAATAAATAATATAACAAATACATCTGAGGGTGTACTATGTGGGGCTAGTAATATTGGTGAAATCATAAGCTTGTTCAATTAAATGTACATGACTGGCGAGTCTTTTGACATCAAAATGATCTTTTATTACGGATACAGCTACATCAGATATCAAATTTGTATATTTTGTAAACTGGAACCTGATATCTTATGTGGCTATATCCGTAATAAAAGATAATTTCTATCTTCTAAGCTTCTCTAATTATGTAATTGTACAAGCGTATGTTTCATCTTTGTTATTCGCTCTCCTTTTAAAATGCCATTTGTACAAACGGCAGCATAAAGCCACTCCCGGGTCATTGAATTCACCTTAATGGTGTCTCCAACTCAAAAATAAATTCCTACATACTCCAGGAGAACAAAGGTAATATAAGGTGAGATCTAGAGCATCAGCCCCTCCCATATTGCCAGTTAAAAACCGCCTTGAATAGTTTGGCTATACATTTTGCGAGTCTCAACTGTAAGAAGCATTGCGTAGTCGAGAGTCTCATGGTTATTGATAATTTCACAAAAGCCAAAATGAGGTTTGTTTTGAAAGTAAGCTCTTCTGCGTTTTGAAGTATGCTTTGAATGGAAGTCATTTTTTTAAACTACTCTTTAGGTTATTAATTAATGAGGATATTAATAAACCTAACAAAACTTAACATTCAAATTGATTAGTGCATGGAAGGTTGGGATTTGTTTATTTCGGTCAGTTGGTATTTCAAATAGTTAAAATACAGTACGCTTCTAATAAAGCCTAGTTGTTAAAGATATAGGACCACTGCCTTAGCTCAGCTGTTAGCGTGTCTTCTTACTTAGGTACGGTTTCGATTACCGGCATGTGAGAAAAAATTTATTCTTTATGAAATGTTGGTTTCGCCTTTCACAGTGATGAATTAAGAGCTGAGGTATGGGTGTGTTGTGTCTGTTCTAGGTTTACATACTTACATACACACATACATACATACATACATACATACATACATACATACATACATACATACATACATTAACACACACATACATACATACATACATACATACATACACACATACATACATACATTAACACACACATACATACATACATACATACATACATACATACACACATACATACATACACACACACACATACACACACATACATACACACACACACACATACACACACATACATACACACACATACACACACATACATACACACACATACACACACATACATACACACACATAATCTAATCACGCCATTCCCTTACAGGATTGACGAGAAACTGTGCCTATATCTAAAAAAACAACTCTGTACTTAATCCATCCTCACTATCTCCACTCCTCCCTATCCTTGCAAACTCCCTTCGCTTCAACCATAAACAAAGTCATACATACTCTTTGATTCTTCAAACTCTCAATGTTTCTATTTTTCATAAATTCGTCTACAACATTTAGCCTCGTCTTACATGACCTACTCTTTCTTTTTGATCCACACATTATACCATAATATATTCGCTTTGTCACTCGTGTGCTGATATAATCAGTTCAGAAGGTACGCACTAAATACCTCAAATACAAAATTAAATGTTAACGATACTTCTACTAAAAATATACATATAAGCTAATAATGTGTATCTCTTGACAGAGGACTACCCTGATCCACTCGCAGTGAAAAGTTTGGGTAGCTTGTGGTCGCCGGTGTACACTATTACCCCTGTACCAAACGAGAGCAACAACCCGCACAGCAGACCATGGCTAAACCGTGGTTTGACGGAGTTTGTCAACAAGTGTCCCATGATAGAAGAGGAGAAAGATAACGATAAATGATGAGCTTCCAGCCAGGATTTGAACTAGTTATTTTCAGGGTTTTTATATGGTTACAACATTTATTTTTAAACCCACATGCATTTGTCAAAACAACGTATTAATAACCTTTCAGGGATACAAAAATATTTACACTAGTGTAGTTAGGATCAATAAAGTTTAATTTAGAGGAAATTTACCAGAATTTTTATGGAGGGAGAGTTGGAAAATATATATAGTAAATAAACACCTCAGCACACCTGGCCAGGATTTGAACACATATCTTCCCATCACTGAAGAACCAGTCTAGGTGAGACTAACGTCTCAGTCCTGGTGTGCCCACTTATGACGTAGTTTACCTCTTTAAATAACAAAGTTTCTCGGCTGATAACAGTTTTATTCTTTCTTAATTTGTTTATATATTAAAATCATTAATATAATAAATATTTCAAGGAATTTAAATTATACCAGTTTTTCGACGAGTGGGAATAATTTTTTTAAGCGTTTATAAAAATATTGCTTTTTCAACAAAAATATATTAAAACTTTACTGATGCGGAAGTTAAGGACTACTAAAACATTCTAGAAAGTCAGTAAATTACTTTTTATTTTAAGAACAAGTTTTAAAAAGTGATGCGAATTTTTTATGACTCCAGTAAATAGGTTATCAGTAGTATTCTCAAATATTGCTTAGCGCTCCATATATCAAAAGTCTTGTCTCAAATTTCCAAGACTTTATTCATTTTGATGGTTAGTTTATCTCTTGAATATGGGTACTAAACTAAATGATATGAAACGATCTTTTAATATCCGAACATAAATTAAGGTTATATTAAATCAAGTTTTTGTTTAAGTACTTGTAGTTTATATATATATTTATATTATGCAAAGAACAATCTAAACATTTCATGAATAACATGATTGATTAGTACTAAAAGTATATCCCAAAATCATGAATAACAGTAAAAGTAAATCCCAAATTTTTTACTTTTATTCCAAATAAAACCATTGTTAAAAAGGTTTTTAGTGTTTAATAAAATACATGGTTCAATCTAACTTGGTGATTTTTTTTAATTCGTTTAATACAACTTAGATATGAACTAAGTAGAAATTATGATATACAGAATCACTGCTTTGAGGTTCGACATTTAAAAAAAAAAGTATTTTTATATCTTAGTTTAGACTTTAATGTTAATTTTTCTTCTTCATAAGCAATTCTATATATTCTTGTTTAATAATTTATACAGTTATAGGCATCAAGTTATTTGATATGTATTTAGTTATTGATTTAAAATTATTTATATTTTTTTAAGAATAATAATGACGAAGACATAATTTATAAGTTAATAACATTCTCTATGTTTGAAGGGAATAAGTAATACCATTTTAGGAACTTTATAGTATTTATAAAACAACACGTTTAAAAATTTTGTAATTTTGTTAGAATAATATATTCATTTTATAGAAATGTGTGTAGTAATACTACTAAAATATATTTTAAATTTAATCTATTATTTTGATGTTGTATATAAATATAAGTAAAATATACATTTATATTATTTTTCCAGAAAAATCAAACACAAATATTGCTATGGGGTAAAGAAAGTGAGAATTATTTTTTATAATTATTTAAATCAATAACACACCCATGTAAAGTTTAACAGTAAAGAAAAAATTTCAAACATGTTCGGTTCTATACCTAGAGTTTAATATTCAGTATTTTTTAGGAGTGAAAAAAATGAATTCAATGTTCCTCAACTAAATATTTTTCCTGAAATGAGAAACTCGTTAAAAAAAATCCCTTTTCAATATGACCTCATAACATAAAATAAGTATTAAAAAAATGAATCTTATTTAGTGAAGGAATATAATATAAATATTGAGAATAAAATTGCGTGTAACAAACTTTCTGTCGATAAGCAATTTAATTTTGTCATTCTAAGATTTAATTTGTTTCTGGGGGAAATTGTACAGTTGAAGAAAATGAATCACAAAGTAAAACATGAAAACAGCAAGGTCAAGATTACGCCTATATTTGAACAACTCATTTTTTCTTCCGCACAAGTTAAATTATCATTTCTAACAATTTTGACATAGGTCTTAATTGATTAATGTATCGCAAATTTGTTTGTTAAATTTGAATACTTTGGGATTAATTATATATTCAGTTCAAATTAATTTTACTGAATTAAATATGAAATTTTAACCGATCTGGGATATATTTTTTCAAGTGTATAGTTCCAGTTTATTGGCTACTATCTGATTTAAGGGCACCGGCTACTTAATTCAACATAAAGACTACTCATAACGAAATACTTCTTATAAGAATAAAAAAATCTAGCTCTTCGAAACCACTAAAATAATCCTCATTTATCCTAATATTTTCTGTTGTGATTCTTGTAGAAAATGTAAATTATCTTATTTAATATTTTTAAGCATTTGCCTTAATCTTAGATCAACAATATTTCACGTAAAATGGCTTTTAAAACGTGCTAATCTCACCTTATAATTAATTATTAATTCATGTGCATCCCAAATAGATATGTGATGGCTATATACAGCATATCAAGATAGATGAATCAAACTCATTAAGCTAAATACGACAACCGGGACACGGGAATTGAATTCGGGAACTTTAGATTTGCACGTGGTAGAGCATTGACACGCAAAGTCAAAATTACTGGGTTTGATTCCCGTGTCCAGGTTGTCATTTTTAACTTAAGTGTATCACCTTTTAATTATCTTTTTAAAATGATCAAAAATTAAAAGTAGATAATTTAATTCTATTTGAACACGCTTAGACCTTTCATCTCTAGCTTGGCATGAATTAGGTTTTAATGATAACTAACCACTTTTAAAATAATACGAGAGTTATGGCTATCTGCGACGGGTCTTAGGTATCCAAAATAACCAATCCAAGGATTTACACAAATAATTGTGTAGTCATTTAAAAGTGTCCATCGAGAAAGTCAGTACCTTACATTTCCTTCTTTGGGATTATCTCTTACAAAAATCTTCCCCCCCTGCTTCCCCCTTCCTTCCCCCCTCCCTCCCCCCTTCCCCCTCCAGCATCACACTTCTCACTCCTGTAATTCTTAAATATGTTAAGAATGAGTGTTCAGTTTCTCAACTGTTTTTAATATTCTAAAATACAGTGTCCGCTCATAACCAAAATAACAAATGGCGTACGAATCCAAATATTCAAAACTATGGTACATAGACCCTACCTATTTAATCTTTAGTTACATATAATTTAATTAGGCTAAACTTTTACATTGTTACATATTGTAATCTTATTCTTAGCTGTAGTTAAGGGGCAAACATTAAATACATTAAAATAAAGCCCAAAATTAATATATGGAAAATGTATTTACAATACACATCAAGGTAATCTTAAAAGCACTTGCACTATTTTAAATAAAAACTCAATTCTTCTTTCTTTAGATTTTACGAATTTATCAACCACTCTAAAGCTGGGATTGTTATAATAATCTAGTTTTTTCAGTTTTTCTAGAACAATATTAGGTAACTCTCTACCAAGTTTTTAATTTCTAACTTTTCTTCTTGAATACACAGACTTTTTGTTCAAGCAAAATGTTTTACACAGCATTCATGTCGATAAAAAATAAAATCACGTTAACAATGATTATTAAATGAAAAACAATTCTGTACAGTAAACTCAAAGTTGTAGCTAGTTAATTTTGTGAGAACTAAGAAAGAATAATCGAACTTTAAAAATAATTATAACTTGATAGCCACGCTTTAGTTACACTCCTTATTCAAAAACAAATCTCCACGTTCGCTGTTGAGCTGTGCCCCAGACCACATGTAAAACTTGCTAGCGAGGTCATCAACATCTCTTTACTACTTTCTCGCTATCTTACAGGTAGAGAAAGTATTATGATCGCCAAGAAAATTGAACTCGAGATTTTGATGAAGCTTGACGTTTCATGACCCCCCCCGAATCCGAAAAAGTTATTTGTGAATTCCCATCAGTCTGTCTGTATCTCCGACTAGAGCTTAAACTATTTACCGATCGGGCTAAAACTTTGTCTCTGGGGTTTTCATAGGGTTTCCCCGAGGGATTCTTGGAATTGGATAGCTAACCCTAAAATTAAGGGTAGTTTACTGAAGGGCAAAAAGAAAACAAAGTCAATTTTCTCAAAATCGGCTCTAACGATTTTGATTAAATTTCATTTCCAAACATTTATAAATATTCTAAACAAAATGGCTACTCTCAATATTTCACCAAAATGACTTTAAGGCCTCTGATGCGTAAATTCTCATTTTTTTTATCATATGTCCGAAACTATTTGAGATATGAAATTATTTATCATCGCAAATATGTAGATCTAGTTATAATACGTGTATTTTATAAGAAACATATTTTTATAAAACCAATAGCCTTCAATGTATACGCAGATATATATATATATATATAACTTATCGACCACTTAAGGTAAAGAAAGTATCGCGACCGTAAAAAATATCTAACCTGAAATATTGATGGATGTCAACGTCTCATGACCCCGCGAACCATAAAATGTGGTATTTGCAAGGTCGTCTATCTATGTATTTGTATAACTTAAAATCAAGAGTAGTTTAAACGATTTTATCAAAATTGGCTCTAACAATTTGACTGAAATACGTATCTAGGCGTTGATTAAAATTATAAATAAACTGACTATTTTCATTTTACCATGAAAATGACTTTTAGCATACTTGACAGAGGCGAACATTTCTGTATCTCCACAACTATTTGATATAATAGATAACTTATCATTGCAGAATTGTAGTACTATAAAAAATAAAAACAATTTAGAGAAAAAATTCCGCTCTCAGTATACTCATACCGGGATTCGAAGCCCAAATTTACCGTTTCAGTAAAACCAGACAGAGATCATGGGATCCACAGGTAACGGTTATTCCGTCGGTGACAGATAAGTTATTATTAATAACTTTTTTTATCAACATCTTATTAATTCGTCATGGGACACACATCAATAACAAATCATTTCAAACAGAGGTCTACCGGAAGCCGGTAGTTGGGAGTGGTGGAGGGGATACGATGATGAACAGAGCCTCTATGTTTATTACAACTGTTTCCGGTCATAGGCACTGTCCCAGGAACCTTTGGGGGGAGGGGACTGTGGAGATAAATTGTCAGATGCTCATGTTATATGGGGACACCCCTTCCCCCCAACCCCTTCTTTCCATCCTGTGAAATAATTGATGGTCTTTGCTTCGTTCATTAATCATGACTCAATAAATAGTGGATTTTGACCACACCACGTTGACAGAATAGTGACGTACCCACGTATGAGAAGGTCAAGTAGAGGTGAAATTTAGGATCGTAAAGAGGAAGAGTTAAAAAAAAACAATCTGGGGAAAGAATCATACCTTGACTCAGTAGGTATGGTGTCTTGACTTCCCACTGAGCTAAGGGTCCCGGGCTCGATTCTCCGGTTTGGCTGGAAAACTTATTATTGGTGAAATGTGTGATGTGTAGGTGTTTGTTCTATATTTGAGTTAGGTTAAAAGTCGTGGGATGATACAAACGGTTGATTTTAAATGTACAAATTAAATGACTAAAATTAAATAATTGAACTATTTCTGGGACATTCTGTCCAAATAAATCACATAATTTAGTTAGTTTACGGTATGGGTAAAGTTCTGTATATTTACATTTTTTATAGCAAAAACCCTTTTTTAGCCAAAAGAAATAAAAGTATTGCTTCAGCAGAAACAGTTAATATAATTATCCACAGACGGTAATTTCAACCATTCTGGAATCTGTCATGAGCATAGTGTCATTCGAGCAAAGAATTTTAAATGAAGAGGAAACTCCTGTTAAAATTCTCATAACCGACATACAAAATCTGTTGAAATTATTGTGTGTAGAAAATCAAACTAAATGCCATACAGAAACAATATTTTATTTCTTTTTAAAAATAAGTTGTTCATTTTAAAATAATTTTTTAAAATAGTCACGTTTTATCTTGCTTTAATATAAGCTGGTAACAGATATTTTAAGACAAGAAAAAAAGAGAATTTCAAAAATGTATTTTATCCAGGAGAAAGTTTTGTGCTACGTAGGCTTTCCCATTTATTTATTTTAATCATAGTCCTGTATCCAAACCCATGTAGTACATATTCCCTAATATTCTATACCCCTCCCTATCTCCCCCCCCCTTTTATAAATGAAAAACCGTCCATAACAACATGTTCTGGACTCCCGGAATGATGTAATATGATGTAATACTGCCAATGTTTCTACAACTCATCAATCCTCAATCAGTCAGTCAGTGGACACAACACCCCCTACCCCGCTCCATTGCTCTTTTCTCCCTCCACCCACCTGCAAAGGGATGAATGTGACCAGTCCACACATGGAGGGGGCTTGGGACGAGAACATTTGGTTTCTCTTTCTCTCTCTTTGAATCATCATCTCCCTGTTGTACACGTGATGGTTCTGACCCTCTCCTAAAACTTCCCCCTACTGGCGACAGATGCAGGAAAATGGGCCAAAAGGATTGGTGAGAGGAAGAAGTGTGTGTGAGGGCGTTGGGGGGGGGGGGGGGGACAGGGTAAGGATGGGGAAAAGACNGACATGTGACGTCACATCGGATTGCAGAGTTTTGGAGAAAATTGCAGGAGAGACTCTAACCGATAAACAAGTATTTAACAAGAAGAGGAAAAATATATTATTACTGAGACAGATCCAAGCCATTCTTTTTCAACTGTATTGTTGATTATTTAGAACAGCGTAAGTCAACATATCTTATTTGTTTTTTAAATTAATAATAGACCCCGCCCCCTTCAGTAGCCGAATTTTCTAGGGCGTCACTCTCGTGTAAAACTGACCTGCTGATGACGGGGAGATCGGGGTTCGGATCCCGGTCGGATCTACTAAGGCTATTTTTTTCCTAAATGGTTTTACACTCTCCTTCCTCGTTGATGCGGGTAGATTACCTCTGAAATGCTTTACTACTCATCCTTATTCCACAAGAGTAGTTATATATATGCGTATAGCCTGAACAGGTAGTAAGACGCTCTGATTAAAAAAACAACTAATAGTCTCCTATTACCATGTATGGATCCTGCAAGAAGAGTAGTACATTCTATGACAATCTATGACTGAGCTGTGGAGGATTGAGTATAATTTTTTTTTACGTATTCTATTAATGTGAATGCAAATATCACATCAATTACATAACTTATTATTGATATATGTGGCCACAGTCAGGGACAATATAGAAAAGCTGGAAAATTCAGGAAACTTAAAACTTTCCATAAATATTCAAATCAGAGAAACTATTATATTATTTGTCTATCTAGGGTAGAGAAATGTCTTGATTTTATCCTACTCAAATAATGTTTTAAGCTTTAACATATAAAATTGTGTATATAGTTAACTGAAGTTGGCTATAACATTCACTAAATAAGGATTAATAATAGTTTTATCAATTTAGTTCATAATACTAATAAATCGAAATAATACTTTGGCTTGTTCCAGTCTTAAAACGACCTTTTTTTTTCTGTGGAATAGTTATGAAAAGTTTCAAAAATAGTTCTCTACAATAGGCTAATTGCTCCAATAAGTGAGAGGTAAGAGTGCGCATTTTTACCGCCTTAAGAAGAGTAGCTACATATAGGCTACTCTTGAAAGAGTATGAATGGTAATCTTATCCTAACCTCTATTTGCAATATCATAAAAAACTTGCGGCACAAAAAACAAGCCAAGTCATCTCACAAATATAGTTGGTGTAGTCATATTATTAATATATTATACTTTCATATAATTTTTAAGAATTCTTTAGGAAAAGTTCTACTTTTTATTACCATTATTAATCATTATTTGTTAATTAATTTGTGGCCCTTTATGTTCGCTGCATTATGCAAATTGGCCCACATGTTATTAAAGGTTGTACTACACTGATTTTAAAATACAAAACAATTTGGTAAAACTTGATAACATATTATATTTAATCATTGGATATTTCTTTACCATATATTTTTGTAGGTATAACGTTTCTAAACTACTTAATTTTCATGAAATATAATTTTGTATTCAATTGATATATAATATATTGGATCCAATTAAACATAGTTATATAAATTTTCTATTAAAGGTGGTTCACTATTTTATGTAGGCAGTTGATAGATTTTATCAATATAGCAATATATCAATATATCAATATTTTATCAATATGCAATTGATATAGTTTTATTAATTATATTTATATAAATCAGTGTATACTACATACATATATAAAACCATGTTAAATCTAGAATACCTATATTTTATTTAATGTAGTTAAAAATGATTTGTAGTAAATATATATAATTTATTCTATGTAGTTAAATTTATAATAAAACCTTGGTAGTCCGAAATTACATCTAATCCGAAATTTTCTGAAAACGTGGGGGGGAAAAACAATAAACTAAATCAGATCAAAGATATACCTATTTTATAGATAACAAACTCAGAGTTAAAAGATAGTTATAGAAAATTGATGATAATTAAAGCTAATTATTTACATGCTGTGGTCCACACAGCGTATTTTTCCGTACAAGAGTGTATTATTATTATTATTATTATTATTATTATTATTATTAGCACCACGTCTTACTACCCGTTCGGGTTATACGCACTTATGCTAATGTGTAATGGTAGGGTGATTGTGAGATGAAATGGAGGACCTACAGTTTAACGTGGGATCCGAACCACGGTGGAGGCCTGGCATTCCACACATTCACAAATTGTGATTAATGCACGTATTGTCAGAGATGAAGGAAGGGTTTGGTAATCAGATAAATCTGTGCTGGGACCAAGGATTGAACCCCGGACCCCCTGCACAGAAGTCTGACACCTTACCCCTAGACCAAATAGAATTTTATATATATATGTATGGATATATATGTGGATATATATATATATATATATNATATATATATATATATATATATATATATATATGGATATATCCGAGTGTATAATAAGGTAGAAGATAAAGTAAGAACAAAATGTTTTATAATTCGTGTTTAGCATCCAAAGTAACCCCTCACTTGAAACATACTTGTACCCTGAAACCAAATTCTCCCTTATCCCTACATTTCCAGTCACGGCACATAAACTAGACATGCAATATTTCTTTAACACCCTCTAAAAAATACAGCTACAAACGGGATAAATGGGGCCCTGTCACAAAAGGTTTTTCTCAGAGAGACTATTTACTCTACTCACTTGTCAGCTTCGGTTTAGAATTGATAGCAATCCTCTTCGGTGGGCACACGGATAAAGGTGTCAGTCTCGCTTGCCGGTGGAAGGGAAGTTTTGCCTCAAATACCGGTTGGAGATATTTTTTATACTATATGATTTCCTTGCATTCCTTGAAGAAAATATTGTCACATTACACTAACGTAAGATTAATAAGTAAGGAAGTACAATAAATATATTAGGGTTCTATTAGGAAGGATTGTTTCTAACAGTTACAAAAGTTAATATAACTAATATGATATATTCATATACCAGCTTCAGTGGCCACATAGTTTCAGGCGTCACTGTCGCAAAAGACTAGGATGATGACAGAGAGATAAATGTTTGAGTCCCGATTGAGTACGCTGAGTTTTTTCCCCTAATTGGTTTTCCACTCTGCCTCTGCTCAAATGCAGGTACATTTACTCGAAATGCAACTCTCTTTCTTCATCTCTCTCTCTCATTAGCATAATTAGTACATGTGCGTGTAACCTGAACAAGTATAAAGATGCGTTGATTATATAACAATATCATTAATGTTGACAGAAAAAAGTTTTGTATTTTCTAAGAGATCATTTTATTCTAAAAAAATGGTTGAATCCTTTTAAACAGGTTAAAAGAACCATTTAATATAATAATTTATTTAAATAACAGAAGGCATTATCTATTAAAGCTTAGTCAAACACAATAGCTCAGTCAGTAGTATGTCTCTCTATCGAATTAAAGGTCTTGGGTTTCGATCCAAGCCAAGGATGAAAAATGTATCGCCAATGAAATGTGGGTTTACTCTTTCACAGTGAATAATCGACGGCTGGGGGACAGGGTGTTGTGTCGCTTAAAGATTTAGGTTAGTTTATAAATATTGTGCTGATAGTATTATAAGTCAGTTCATAAAGTTTGCGTTATACATCTTGAATAAAAAAATAAACTCAATCTTGAATTCCCTTTTAAAATCTAATACCTTGATTCCATTCTCTTTATCTCTTCAGATCTTTTGTCCTCAATCTTGGAGGTATTTTTTTTCTCCCTAGCTCAAAAAGATCCACAAAAACCGACCTCAGGTCAAACACGTAAACACAGTGAATCTCTCTTTCTCTCTCTCTCTTTCTCTCTCTCTTTCTCTCTCTCTCTCTCTCTCTCACACACACACACACACACACACACACACACACAAACAGAACAATCGTTCTTCAACAACCCTCTAGGACTGCCGAAGACTTTGATAGATGACTCCTTTGTTCATGTCCCGTCGAGAATTACTTGTGACTGTTGATATTGAGAAACTACTTTTCCATGAAGGTAAAAAAATATCAAAACAAGCAAAAAAAATGTAAGTCCTTCGGTTTATCATTTTTTTTTTTTTGAAATGGTTAGATATATTTAAAACTAAATAAATCTGCAAGTGTTTGTCAATCTCCAAATAAAAATATCTCAAACTTTTCTGGTCTACTTTTATTGATTAAAAAATGAAAAGTAAATCTACATAAAAACAAATAAGAAAAACAACAGACTATTTTGTTTTTAATCACTCACTTAAATATCATTATTTATTAAGATTCAAGTTTCATAGAAATAACCTTATCTGAAATATAAAAAAGGTACTTGATCTACCTTCACTTAGTCATACGTCAAGTCATATGAGGCTGTCACTTTTGGTAGAAATTATCATTACTTATAAAATAACAATAATAAAGTAATAAAATGTTACCAATGTTAACTGTAAAAATAAATAAATTGTATTTTAAAAACTACCCTTTTTGTAATAATTGTGCTATACCAGTGACCTAAGCCCAAAGTAACAGAATGACGAGAGTGAATGTTATTTTGATATACATTTCAGATTCTAATAATTTAGTTTGTGTTTTAGATACATTGTTATGGTCGTACAGTTATATGTATTCATATCTATTCTATAGTTCAATAAATATAAACATATTAAACAGATGATTTGTTGCTGAAAGCCCTATTTAATAATAGAGGTTCTCATAGAACAGTGAAACACACCTTAATGTTTGTTCTAAAATATCACATTTATACCGGTTGATCTAGTTATACGCAGGGTGGTGTTATATTTGATTTCAAGATCGGATCATTTTTAATATCTAATTTGTTTGTAATTTTAAGGTAAACATTAGTTAACTGACAAACAAAGCCTATTAGGTAACTCAGCATAGTAATAATCATGCAAACCAGAAACAAATAACAATAAAGCTTTTTTTTTTAAATACGATGTTTAACAACAAATATTTTAACTTGGTTAACCAACTCCGTTGGTCGGCGCATCTGGCTACCAACCTTGGGGTCCCGGGTTTGATTCACGGCTCGTACCATGGGTAATTTTTCCCGAAAGGGGAATTATCCCAACGGTCACCAAGTTTTGGTTTGTTGGGCTTTAAGTTTAAGTTAAGAGTTTCTACTGTTTACATACCCTCATATTCACTATCATTATCTCCTCATCTCGTCGGGAAAGAGCCTCTATGGAAAGTATGTACGATTAGTACATTCGGGCGTCACCTGGGCAATGGTACATTAGTACATATTATTCTATCCACAAACTGGACTATAATTGATGTAGCCAATATATATATGTATATTTAATTATAAAATCATTTATACTAATATAAATAGTATATATATATATATATATATATATATATATATACACACTAATATAAATAGTATATATATACTAATATTAGTAGTATATATATTAATATAAATAGTATATATATTATACAAGTTTAATATATTTAAAATTACATATTTATATTTACAATAATTATATTAAATTTAATATTTAAATAAAACTTTTATACAACAATTTTTTTTGCTCAGTCATATATATATATATATATCAATAATAATAAAACTTCTACTATAATACTACCCACTTCAATAATCAAATAGTCTAAGGCAATATTTCCAAACCTAAGCTTTACCCCCCCCCCCCTCCTTTCTCCCAGGGGTGTTTTGGATTTTCAGGGGTGGGGATGGAGTGGTACATTCAATTTGGGGGCAGAGGGAGCAGTAGCTAACACCCAATTCTTTGGCTAAAAAACGTTGAGAGCCATTTGTCTATTTTAAGGCGTCATTCTAGTGATAAGAATAGACTGATAGTGACGAGAAGATGTATGTTATAATCCTGGTCAAGTATACGATGGGTGATTTCTATAAAAACGTTTTTCACCCTTCTTTCACGCAAATGAGGGTAAAATCTCTCGCAATTTAAACATAATCATATTTATTCACTAGCGTAATCAGTACCTTGGCGTATAGTGGTAGTATAGCGGGTAGTAAGTCTAATAAGCAGTGCTAAAAATTTTTTTGTGGAACTAATAAAACAACGAGAAATGTTTTTCATCCAACGAAAGCTTAATTTAAAAAAAAATCTTATGAACTGCCAACTGCCAACCTTTCCGTCTCGGCCCAAAAAGCTTCCAACCAAATGAGAGAATGATGGCGTGCATTATAAATGCATCTTGGTTTAAAACCTCATTATTAATTTCATAGTCGTTCATTCACTCTCGTTTCTTTGCCTGTCAGTCGGGGACACGTGGTAATTTATGGACCGCGAGGTTGAAGGACTAAAAAATGGAGCAAAGAAAGAGAGAAAGAGTAAAGAAAAAAAATTAAAGAAGAAGTTCAACGCAAGTAAAGGATGCAAGAGAAGAAATCTGCGCCGCTGTGATGAATGAGGAGAATGCTGTAAGACTTGGGTAAAAAAAAGGTAAGGGGGTTGGGGGGGTTAGGAACCGCAACAACTGGTAAGAGAGCGGGGAAAGAAAATTAAATGTTCTAAATTGACATACACAACAGCCTGTCGTTTTGTCAGTGGTTTTTAGAAAGTTCCATCTGCGGGTTTTCCTACCTGATAAATTAACATTTTGTGAGAAAACAGGGGAGATCAAAACATTGATTTAACGGTAGTGATTCGGTGGCCGCGTGGTCTAACGTGCTACCCTAGAAGTAGAATAGATTACCGATGATATGAAGATCGAGGTTCTAATCTAGGTCTGGTGTACTGAGGGTGGTTTTCCCAAAAAAAATTTCCACTCTCCCACAACGCAAATGCGGTCACACTTCCTATAAATATAACCTTGCTACTCACTAAAACCATTAGTGTAATTAGTACATAAGCTTACAAACCCAAACGGTTAAGACTGTGGGTATAAAATGAAACGAAACATATTTAATGATGAAACATATTATTTAGTATTCTTCCTTCACCTCTGACCAGACATCTTGTGAATGTGAGGAATGTCAGGTCTCCACCGTGGTTCGGATTCCACGTTAAACTGTAGGTCCTCCATTTCATCTCACAAATCACCCTACCATTACACATTAGCGTAATTGCGTATAGCCCGAACGGGTAGTAAGTAAGACGCGGTGCTAATAATAATATTTAGTATTCATAATCGTTTCCCAAACAAAATATTTTAATTATTAAGTAAAAAAAATATTTTTTTACCATACAAATTGAAAAAATCATTAACTTTAACTCGCGTCCCCAACCATTCCACCTTAAACTATGCTTACCCTGGCAACACTGCACGGCACTATAGTAATACACTCCTATTTGAGAGACGAATCCAGGACTTGAACCACTACAACAAGATATGAAATCCCTTATAATAAATTGCCAGGTGTTAATTAAGCTGACGTTGTTGTTCAAAGTGACCAAACACATTTGCATCATATTTAAAAACGGAAATTAATTTTTTGAGTTACTTAATTAGTGTCACAAATAAGAAAATTTACCGTAAACAGAATGTATAGGCGGATCATAGGAAAAGGATCCTCATCTAACATTTCAAAAGGTTTTTCTGACAAATTGTGACAATTTAACAGTTGTAGAGTTAGGAATCTTAGATCAATACTACTTTATAGCTATTTTTAGCATTTCCTATAAAAAGGCTCTTATCATGTAAATATGACTATACTTATGCATACCAAAGTAAGTTCAAAATTATTATATAAGTTAGATTATTAACGGATATTTTTAAAGCTACCTAAACTAATTTAATGCAGTAATAAAACCAATCTTGTGGTATAGTGGTCAGAGTTTCTGGCGGCTGAACTAGAGGTCCAGGGTTCGATTCCCGGTTCCTTAAAGGGGAATAATTCCCATGGTCATCATGGTTCGGTTAATTAGGCTTAAGCTAGGTTAAGATCTTCACTAACTCCAAATCTTCATATTCCCTGTAATCACACTCTCATCTCATCGGAACGTGGGAATAACCTCCACGGAAAGGATGTACGATCAGTACATTCGGGCGTCCTCTGGGCAACGGTACATTAGTACTGGCTAATCTTTCCGCAAACTGAGCTACAAATTGAGGTAGCCCGGACATGCCATTATTATGATTAATATATTCATACACCCGGATTATGATCTTAAACAACTTTCGATGTATATTATCAGTACCAAAACCTGATTTGGTGGCCACGTGGTCTAAGGTTTCACTCTCACAATAGACTAGACTGATGATGATAGGGAGATCGGGGTTTTAACCCCCGATGGCTGTACTGTTTTTTTTTCATTAAATGCTTTTCCAATTTTTCTCTTGCTCCAAGAAAATGCGGATACACTTCCTCTAAACTCAACCTTACTCTTACCTAAATTATTAGCGTAGTTAGTACATATGCACATAACTTGAATAGGTAGTAAAACGCTGTGCTAAAAAAAAAATCAGTGACCTACCTATAAAATAACACTAATAAATAATCTACTAAAATCCTACTATAGTTTGAAAGAAAAAATTATGATACAGGAAAAAGCTTTTTAAATAAATAAAACAATCATACCCTACATTAATATGTGTGGGTTTATAGTTAGATTTTAATTTATTCCTCTCTATCAGTTCCAGTTTCACCCTTCGTTGTAAATTCAACCCAGTTTATAACGAGCGCTTAAAGTCAACCAAGTGTAATGCAAAGATTTACAGATTCAGCATTTCCAAGTTATCTCAAGAGTTTATAATTTACAATAACTACTAGGTTTGGCTAGGTCTGTTTTCACGGGATGATTTCATTTCTTAACCGTATACCTTGGGCGGGAAATTTGTCATCGATTTGATTTTCTAGACACAAAACTTTCCATAAACAGTTTTAGTAATTCTCCATATATTTTCTCTCATTAATGTGGGATGGAAGTCAACGCGAGTAAAGGTGTTTTTTTTTACAGTTTTCATAGCAAACAGTTTTTTTTTAGTCAAAATAAAACACTTATTTCTCCAGTAGAACGCTTAGATAATTTCCTACGCATATGACTAATTTCATAGTCATACCTATCAATTTGTACTCCTCAAGTGTGACGCTAGACTAAATATAAGATCACACCTACTTAAATATCAATAAAATTTTTTTGGACATAATAAATCAAATATTTATTCTGTAGAAACAAAGAGTGTAACTTTTTTCACATGGTGATATCAACTTTTGTTGAATATAATTATGTTATGATTAGGGCTTGGACGTTTATGACAAATCATATTTTTTGTTTCACCTCGAATTTAATGCGTGATGAACTATAAACATGTTTTACGCTACAATGACGCTAAATATATATATAGTAGCCCCATGATTTCTTTGGCGCTGACTGACAGCTCACAGCAAAGAGTTGACGGTTTTGAAAAGTTACCAGACCAAATTATGTATCCTTACGCCGAACCACATGATCTGCAAAAACATGTGTTTAGCAACTGTCACTTCTGACAGTCAAAATTTAGGTATATACCTAAATGATGACTGTCAGAAGTCAACTGTGAGCTGTCAGTCAGCACCAAAGAAGCCATGGGGCTACTGTACATTTTATTTTGCATTAAAGTGCATATTTTGAGCTGTTTTATATTTTATGTCATATTTCCACAGTTTGTAGAGCATAAAGTCAAATTTCGATTAAAATGACTTAGATAATTGATATTTCTAATATCTCTCGTGCTTCACATTTTATATTGTAAATACTCTCTTAGTTATCCTTAGAATGTTTCTTTGAATTAGCTGTGAGCTTGTCAGATCAGTAATTAAATATTTGTTTGCTAATTTATTTTACTGTAAATTACTTACTTGATTTAAGGCATATTTTAAAATAAAATTCACTATCTCTAACATACATTTTTAAGGCATATTTGTTAATTTCTAGGTCATATATTAGTATTTTTAAGGTCATATTTTCATGCATATTTAACAAATCTTAAGGTCATAAACATCTGGGCCCTAGCTATGAACATAGAAGAACTATATAAAAAACCTTCTGAAGGAAGAGAAAAAGCTGTCATTAAATTAAATACACCTTTGACAAATATTCAAGAAATCTTGATTCCACTATGTGAAGTAAATTAAAATATATGTTTCTATTGGAGAATCATTTGATTTATTTTGGCCAAATTAATGTTTTGACTTAAGGCGATTGGCCCTTTTCATTTGGCGTGGAAATGCAGAGCCAAGGGACCAAACGGTTATCATCAAGATTTTTTTATTGTTTTGCAAATTTCTTTTCGGAAACTGTTTGTTCAATAATTGATGCATGTTGATTAATATATACTTTCTATACACACACCTCCTCTATAATTTTATCAGTGATCAAATATCGATAAAATTGACATTTTTCAGTAGAAAACTGTCAGCTGCATAAAACAAAATTAACAAACATTGATACATTATCTTAGAAGGGGCGTTAAAAATATAAACATAAAAATTTCTCTAGTTTTCGAGAAAACTAATATTTCCAAATGTATTTTTTCCCCTAAACCTGTCCGGTAGCTATGGTTTCTGTGATCCATCTGTTCTGGTTTGCGTGGAAGGCTACTCTGGTTGGTTTTGAAGCCTTTCATCCTCCCACTCACCATATCACAAAATAGGTTTTAGACTCGCACTCAACAGGGATAAGAACCTTGAGAAAAATAAAAAAACACTGGCTCTTACTCGCATTCCCTACATCCCTAACCAAAACGCGTAGAACCCATACGAAAGGTAAGACGCCATGCAAACATTAATAAACCTTGTAATTAGCTTATAGAATAATTATATAATTTTATGTCTTACATTGGTGGGTGCGCTAGTTAAACTTCCAGCTATATATATATACTCGTTTGAGTGTACGGAGGGTGGTTTAAAAAAATAGTTTACCACTCTGCCTCCATGAAAATTCGAGTAAATGTCTTTAAATATATAATATATTTAAAGACATTTACTCGAATTTTCATGGAGGCAGAGTGGTAAACTATTTTTTTAAACCACCCTCCGTACACTCAAACGAGATTCGAACCTCGATCTTCCCATCATTGGCAGTCTAGTTGCGAGAGTAGCGCGTTAGACCACGCGGCCACCGAAGTGGGTAACCAGCCAGTTGTTTGAGAACTAGAATCCCAGCCAGTTCTAATTATGATATTATTTTTACTTAATGGATTCCTACAAACCCTCCACGTGAACGCGAGTACATTTCCTCTAATTTTACCTCCATAATACTCCCTTCTTTAAGTCAACTATCCAATACCTTAGCTCAGTTGATGGCACGTCTGCCTACCGAGTCAAGAGTTCTTGTTCCTAATTCAGACATGGTCGACAAATGTATAGTCAGGGACATGTGTGATTCCCCACATCACCTTTCACAGCGGTAAATTATCATCCGGGGGCTGGGTTTTGTATCTGTCCTTGATTTAAATTAGTTTCTATGTCGTGTGCTGATATAATCAGTCGGTTCATAGATAACACGTTAAGTAAATCAAATAATAAAATTCTTAACGTAATTAAATTCGGTAACACAGGGCAGGTAGTAAGACGTGATTAAAAAAATACAAAATACAAATGTGACGCTTAGCGTACTTAATAAATATACACCCTCTTCAGTGGCTGAACGGTCTAAGGCGTCATTCTAGTGTTAGAGTGGTCTGCTGACGAAGGAGAGATCGGGGTTCAAATCCCAGACAGGTTTACTGAGGGTGGGTTTCCTTGGTGGTTTTCCAATCTCTTTTTTTAGTATTTTGTCGGTGACCTGGTGGTCTAGGGGTAAGGTGTCAAACTTCTGTACTGGCAGCCGGGGTTCAATCCTCGGTCCCGGCACAGATTTATCTGATTACCAAACCCCTCCTTCACCTCTGACAAGACATCTTGTGAATGTGAGGAATGCCAGGCCACCACCGTGGTTCGGATTCCACGTTAAACTGTAGGTCCTCCATTTCATCTCACAATCACCCTACCATTACACATTAGCGTAAGTGCGTATAACCCGAACGGGTAGTAAGACGCGGTGCTAATAATAATAATAATACAATCTCCTTCCACGAAATTAGGGTAGATTAATATTCTATAATACTTCTTTTCTAATTCCTATCCCATTATATTAATCATCATCAGCAGCATATATCCTGAACAAGTTGTAAGACGTTGTGATAAAAAAAATCGTCATCTTTATGTGTACCGACTGTACATAAAATGTGTCGCAATCCTCCATTTCGAATGTATATCGGTGTCGGTGGAAAGACAGCACAAAGCCCATAGTCTTCCATCCGCTTACCCGATACATTCAGTCCTCATGCCTTATTGATCAGATCTCGAACTTTCGAGAGTTATTGGGAGGAACAAATTGAGCTCGATTTTTATTTCTGTGGGAGAGTTCACTTCGGTGGCTTTCTTTCTACCTTCCTCTTCCTTGGAGGGGATTGGAGGTGGAGTGTTGGCGTAAAGAAGGAAAATAAACTAAACCAAACCAACATCCAACTTGTGGTCACTATAACCTATTAAATTTAGTATCTAAGAATGAGCAGATAGATTTTCACTCTTCCATTGCTTTCATCGATTTCATTCATACTTCCCCCACTAGCTCAATGTAAAATGTTCATCACGGATTGGCGGTAAGCTTCGATGAAAAACTATCAACAAAAGTACACAGTTTGTTTTAAGCTGGTTCAAGGACTTAATAATAATAATAATAACAACAATAACAGTAATAACAATAATAACAATATTAACAATAATAACAATAATAATAATAACAATAATAATAACAATAATAATAACAATAATAACAATAATAATAACAATAATAATAATACGGTTCCCAAATACTGGACGAAAAAAAATATGGAAAAAAGAGATAATTAATTTCGAAATGAGTGAATCCACCTATCCCTCCCGCTTCCTATACCTTCTTCAATGTGTGCAAAAATGTTATCCCTTTTACTAAAGCTTTTATTTAAATATTAAAGTGACTCGGCAGCAAAGCGACTACGAATGTCATAAAAGTAATTATGTTGTTAATCAATATTTAAAAAAATACTATTTTTTTAATATTGATTAAATTATTTAAATACATTTTCATTCAGAAATAGTTATTCTTATTTAACTCTGAACAATATATATATATATATATATATATATATATTTTAAAATTACATTTTGTTGAAATGTACAGTACCTATGGAACCTTTGTTCTTTAGGCGACCTCTTAGGTCCATCTAAGGACGTGCCAAGGCCCTGAGTATGAACTATACTCATCATTCGATTAACACAAGCTTTTTTATATAGTATCGCGTCTTACTAACTGTTTAAGATATACGAATATGTACTAATTACGCGAATGTTAGCGACGAGGAAGTTCGAACTTAGGTGAAATCAAAATAACATTTTGTGCAACCCTATGTAATCCTTTGTTTTATTATTTCATTAAATATTTCTTGGTAGAGTTTTCTATTTATATAAAAAATAGAAAAATATACGAAGTTGAAGTTTATGTGATAGTTTTAAGCACGAATAAAATACTGTAAAAATCATACAAAACCGTTTATTATTTTGTTCACAAGAATCCCGTTTGTTAAATAAATATTTAATACTGACAATATATTATTAGTAGAGGTGTGCGTGTACTGAAAAATTCGAGTTCGAGTTGAGTTTTACTAACCAGCCGCTCGAAATACAATCTAATTTTTTTTTTTACAAAACTCGAAAAATTTTAGTACTTGGAATTTTTGATCCTTTTTGTGAAAACTCTTACCTTGATTGATTTTATTCAATTTTAAATTATAGTTTCATAGCAAATTTTCTTTCAATACCTCCTTTTATCTAGTTAAAAAAAATCGTACAATTTTATATATGTATATTTAAGATTCTATAAAATATAATGTTTGTACTTATTTAAGATTTACGCATGGCTATATTATACAAATTCAACTTGAAATATTTCTTGTACAAATATTAATCGAGCTCAAAAAAACTCGATGTTTTAATTGAAACTCAACTTTAACTCGATTCGAACGAAAAATAGCCACTCGTACACCCCTTATTATTACTATAGATATCAATATTTAAATAATTTATTTTAACGCTATTTTACAAACATCATAATGTAGTATTTCTTAGATTATGAATAGATTTAAAATTAGTTTATAATTAAATGTATATATACAAATTAATCTATGCAGTTAAATTGAAAGAGCCACATCCTTTAGCTTGATACAAAAATAACGGTTATACTCTCACATACGTTATATTTTAATATATACGTTTACTAAGGCTGCTATAAACTTTCCAAGAACATAATTTTGAATTATATGTAAATCGTATACATCAGTCGTAATAAATTTGACACATAGCGGTATACTCTTCATATAAATGCTTAATTAGGTCATATTTAGAACTCAAACACTGGACACGGTTCATAGTTTCATTATTCAGTTTATATCATTTTACTAACAACAACTCTGACAAATTACAGGCACAATGTCGGAAATGACAACTGTGACATTATTATCGTTCGTAATTATACAAATTAATTCATTTGGTCATTTTACAAATAACCTTCGAACACGGCCATAATCTAGTGAGGTATATAATTAACAGGCTCACTTGAAAAGATGAATAATGGCACTGTCAATTATTCATGAAGACTTTTAATTAAAAAAAAAATACTAGTGTAGATTTTTTTAACTCGTATTAAAGCTGCTTCGGTGGCCGCATAGTGTAATGCATCACTCTTGTGTCAGACAAGACTGCCGAGTACAGAGAGATCAAGGTTCGAATCCCTGTCGGGTGTAGTCGGGTTGGTTTTTCCAAAATGGGTTTACACTTTCCCTCCAATTGAATGCTGGTACACTTCCTTTAAATTTAACCTTATTCATCCCTAACCCATTAGCGTAATTAGTAGGCTACATAAATGAGTATAACCTTAAACGGGAGTAAGACATGGTACTAGAAAAAATATTGTGTAACCAAACATATAAAATGTTGTTCAGTATGTGTCTTATTAAATAGAACATACAATTTATGCAGGTTTCAATTGATTATAAAAAAGTGTAAATAATATTTTGATAATTTCGTTTATTTTTAAAGTATATAAAATATTATGAATAAGCGTTAATGCTTAGAATTAATTAAAATTAATTAGAGAGTTAGCGATTTTTTAAAAAAGAAAGTACTATACATTTTTATAACTAGTCTTTGATTAGGTCTAATAAATCCACAGTAGACTCTAAATATACGCGTCAGTGGCCACGCGAACTAAAAGACAGGCTCAGATAGCCTGGTTGACCTGTTACAATGAGGTTAGGAGTTTTCCTAAATGGCTTAAATCTTTATCTTCAATCGAAAACTTAAACTGGTCCCCTTGTGTAGTGGTCAGCATACCTGGCTATGAGCTTTGGGATACTTGGTTTGATTCCCGACTGTTACAGTGGGGTATTACCCAAACGGTCACCAGGATTTTTTTTAGCTAAGCTTATGTTTAGTTTAAGGGCCAGTTTCATAGTCAAATTTAGTACGCCTCAAGTGCAGCGCTACACTAAGTACATGACGACACCTACCTAAACCAGAATGGAATGGGCCAGTTTCCTATGCGAGAACGGCCCATTCCATTCGAGTTTAGAAAGGTGTCGTCATGAACTTAGTGTAGCGCCGCACTTGAGGCGTACTAAATTTGACTGTGAAACTGGCCCTAAGTCCTTACACTGGTTATACTCTCTCTTAGTCACTATCAACATCATCTCATCTTATCGGGACATGGAAAGATTATCCAAAGAAAGGATGTACTATTAGTACAATCGGGCGTCCCCTTAGCAACGGTACATTAGTACTGGCTAAATCTGTATACTTCTGGGCTACGAATGATATAGCCCAAACACTCAATATACTTACTGTATGTATCGAAAACGTAAACATATATAAATTACATCTTTCTCATCCCATCTCGATTATTGTAACAATTTTAGGATGATAAATTTAGGTAGATAGATGCAATACATAATAATAATAATACTTAGCACCGCGTCTTATAACCCGTTCGGGTTATACGCTTAAGTACTAATTGCACTTATGGGTTAGGAATCAGGAAAGTGGAATATATGGAAAGTGAACTTGCATTTGCGTGGAGGGAGAGGGGAAAACCATTTGGGTAAAATCACCCTCAGTTCCCCAATGCAAGATTCGAACCTCGATCTCCCCGTTCTCAGCAGTCTAGCTCAGCAAGACATTAGCGCGTTAGCTAACTACGCCACCAAGGTGGGTCAACGTGTTACAAAAATATATATTGTTGGTTAGTCATTGTATGGAGGGATTAATAACGTGGATAGGGGATAAGAAAAACACAGCTACAAATCAAATACGAGAACCTGCCGAATTCTTTCAAATTTATTTTTCTAAGATTGCAAACCTCGACATCTGTTATCATACATCTACTATTTTTCTAGACAGAGTTTTAGGATCACCTGCACCTGTGAGCACGTGGAAAATAGACGCCAGTCTCGCCTTGTCTGGTTTTAAAAGGAAGAGCAGGGCTAAAATACCGATCTGGTATAGTGAGTTTTTTCTCTTTATGTTTTACCTACTCTCTTTACTAACGTAAAAATAAAGTTTAATTGATTAATTTTATAACAAGCATAATTTACCCACTTCAGTGGCTAAATGGTCTAAGGCGCTAATCTCGAAGTAGACTAGACTCCTGATGATGGGTGGATAGAAGTTCGAATCTCGGTCGGGTGTATTGAGGGTGATGCCAAGCCTCCACCGTGGTTCGGATTCCACGTTAAACTGTAGGTCCTCCACTTCATCTCACAATCGCCCTACTATTACACATCAGCGTAAGTGCGTTAAAACCGAATGGGTAGTAAGACGCGGTGATGATAATAAAAAATATTGAGGGTGATTTTTTTTTCAAAACGATCTTCCATGGCAAATGTTGGTACACTTCCTATAAATATCCTTCCTCATTCATAAAAAAATTAGCGTAATTAGTACATTAGCATATAACCGGAACTATTAGTGAGATGTGTTGCAAAAAAATAAATATAGAAGAAGCATAATTTCGCTATTGACTATACCCTGGGCGAGTTCAAAAAATCTCAAAGTAGGGGTGACGTCACACATGACGTCATTGGGGCTTGTCATCATGGTGGAGTACGTTGTTATGACCCTCCCCCCACCCCTGGACTATAGCTTGTCACGGATCATTGACGCTCCATCAAAACACACATCTAACCACCACTACCACAAGCGACAACAACAATAAAAAAAGGAAAGTTTTTTTTTCGTCGGTATTCTAGCTAAAACCAACAGTTTCTATCGATTTATATGGAAATGTTGTGGCCTGTTGTGTTTTGGGGGTGGTTGTGTGAAAATGTGCCCTATGTGGGACGTTTGATAGCCAGGTCTGGCGTTGTAATTGGACACAAGCCAACACAATAGTTCCTCTTTTACCCTGTTGACGGATTGTATTTTGAGGTTTGATACTTTACATCGAGACTATTATTATTTCACAGTCCCAGTCCCCCCTCCTCCCCCCCAAATAAAAAAATCCGAATTGTGATTATTAAATTACACCTACATGTGCTGGTAGTCTTAAAAATCAGGATCGAAAATAAAAATAAAAAATTTATTGACGAAGTACGTTGAGGTTATGGTTTGAATCCTGGTCTGAAACATTAGGGGTGAGTTAGCTGTGGGTTTCTGATCCTACTCCCTGGAATTACGAGTGCATTTTATCTAAATGATCCTGCTTTTTCTTATCTCATAGATTAAGTTCATTCATTCCAATTTATTAAAAATGAAATTAATATTGAAAAATTATGTCGATGCAAACATATGCATACATAATTATATACATATCAACTTAAGATTACCCATTTCGGTGGCCGCATGGTCTAAGGCACTACTCTCGTACTAGATTAGAATAACGATGATGGGGAAATCGAGGTTTGAATCTCACACGTTTTCTAAATGTAGCCTCTAGTTAGTGTAATTAGTAAATAAGCGTATATATAACCCGAAAGGGTAGTAACACATGGTGTAAAAGAAAAAAAATACAACAGTAGTGAATTTTTTTTTCGAAAAAACAAAAAAAACTTTCTTTCGTTGCACTCCCATACATCAAAAGTAAATAAGTAATCCTGGCCTTTACAGTAAGAACCTTAGGAAGTCTCGCTGTTATTTCTTAAAATTAGTTTGTTTCTGTTTGGTTGGTTCATCTGATAACTCTGATTTCGGTGCGTGTTTTGTTCACCAGATCACAAAGTGAGTTGTATTCGTTTGTGTAACACCGTGGTTTAACTAAATAATTATCTTTCGTTTCTGAATGTCATGCAACCTTCATTTGATTTGATTGATCTTTAAACGACGTATTCATATGAAATATTGTGTATGCCATCCAACCGTCAACTATACATCACCAGGAGAGGCTTATCTAGACAACGCAGAACTCCATCGCTTCTTCGCCAGATCAGTTCTAGGTAGGCTTTCACTCACCATTAATCTCCTATTGAGTTACGTAAAAGCATTTTTTTATTATTTCTCACCAAACTTCTGAAAAAGAGCTGTATAGTATAGTATAATAATATATACCTCCAAAACGTATGTTCAAAATAGATCATTAAAAGGGTGGAAACCTATTTATTTGTTATACTACTAAATAGTAAATACTTTCTTTTAGTACGTAGGTAAGTATTTTAATTAATGTAATTTGTCACAACATAGCATCAAAAGTATTTCAATACGTAATAGTTAACATTTTTATTATTATAAACTATCCAAACCTTACAAAATCTAAACTTCCAAGTGACATCAACATGACTTTCTTGAAATAGCTTACATTAAAATACTTTATTGACTAATACGCCATTTTGATCCATTGTCCTATTCGATTCTTATTACCTTCCTTCTCGTAATTTTTTTTTAAGAAATACAAAGCGGTTTATTTAAAAATCCAACCGATTACAATTTAATCACTATTTTTATTTACTGACTTAAGAAAGCGTATGTTAATCTAGGATGGGATAGTTTCCATCATAAACATATTATCCTAATTATTGCGTCCCAAAATGTATATAATTTTGCTTTTATATAATATATCCAACGCCATTGAAATATATTAACGTATGAAGTTCTCAGTTATGGTCGAGGGAATTGTACACCAACAATGGTCGAGTGTTTTCGAGTGATTTAAGTGAGTTAGAAGTTAGAGAAAATACATAAAACTGAACAAAGCGAACGCAATAAATTTCACCCTTGAAATTATTTTTTTGAGAAGTTGTATTTACAAGTTCTATTTGACAAAACCTTTGTACATGTGCACTTACAATTAGACTACCAAGATAATATGTGATGTATATAAATAAGCATAGAAAAAGGTAAGAAAGTATACCTATTTTAAAGTCCGTTCTTAAAGGTATTTTTCCTTACCAGAGTCCCATTAATTAGTAGAATTTTGGTAGGTCTTACTACCAAAATCAATGTATACCTATGTTTTACTTTTTTTTTACATAAGTTCTCAAAGATGTTTCTTGATATTAGACCTACTTATTATTTTATTCCTAGAGTTATTTTGCTTTTAATTCTAAGTAGTATTAAATCTTTTGTACTTGAGTACTAGTTTGAATTGATTAGCGACCAACATTTTAAATTTATTTGTAATCAATAAGGAAAGTTACAAAATATACACAGTTTAAAATTATCCATATATCCCTACGAGCAAAGTTTTTCTTGATACTAATATTCATTCCTTGAAACTGACAATGAAACTAATGTCGATTTAGGAATTATCTACGTGATGTTACTCGGTGTTATCTTGAATTAAAAGTGAAAAGAGCGTTTTAATAAATAATTTTATGCTAATACTATTTTTTTCTCTTATATCTCTCTCGCTATTTTTTTTAATTACTCTGTTTTTGTTTTTTTGTTTTTTGTAACACATATTTTAACTCAAATCTTCTTCCATCTCAGTCTGACGGCTTGAGTTTTTGGTCATGAATGGGTAGGGTAGTTATCAGAAACTCAACTGAATTAGTATGGGGTGAATATAATGGAGTAGACACAATAATACATCATGGTTGTACACCGCATATTTTAGCAACTAACATCTGTGCTTCTAATACATGGGGCCAGTTTCATGGTCAAATTTAGTACGCCTCAAGTGCGGCGCTACACTAAATACAAGACGACACCTACCTAAACCAGAATGGAATGGGCCGTTCTCGCATAGGAAACTGGCCCATTCCATTCTGGTTTAGGTAGGGGTCGTCTTGTATTTAGTGTAGCGCCGCACTTGAGGCGTACTAAACTTGACTATGAATCTGGCCCATAATCCTGAAGATGGTGCTAATACACTGAAACATGTCCAGTTAATACCAGAGCTTAACTTTAAGGAGAATGCGACGAGTTTAAATATAATACTTTAAATTCCACCATTTTAAAGACGGTATTTATGGAAAGATATTATTATTGATAACAATTATTGATTCATGATTTGATAGCTTTTCCTTTTTTGCTATTTGACCATCAATTTAAAAAGTTATTTTATTATATATAGTTTATCAACTTTCTTGGTGTTATTAAATTGATTCATGACTTTATAACTTACATGTTCTTTTAATCAAATAGTGTAAGTAATGTTCTTGACATACCCCAGTGATAAGTTTTGTCTACCAAAGCGTACCATTGGGGTAGCATTTTTATATCATAATTCTTAATATAGTACTTATTCTAACATTTTTACATATACAATATTTATATATTTTCTATTCATAGCAACTAGTTAAACTTTAATATCATGTTACTACGTTCATTTTTAAAATTTCTAATTTTTAATTGTATTTTAAATCAAACATTTTTATTACACCCTTCATATTTCAATTTGATTAAAATTTGTCAAACAGCAAATCTTTTTCAACTTATTTTTTGGTTAGAATTTGGTCTAGTTCTTATTATAATTATTAATAAATCTTAATTAATCAATTCATACTATTCGCATTAAAACAATATTAACATACTCATATTTTTTAAGTCTTATGACTACTGGATCAATATTAATCTGGCCGTGAAATATTTTTATCTGGTCAACAAGTTAAAAGTGAGTCTTATGAACAACAGATAGCATTTATTTGCCAGATAAAATGTATATATTCACAGTTTTATCAGGAGGTTTAAATAATTGATCCCTTTAATCTGAAAGTTAAAATTGGCGTTGCCATAGTGACGCGTTGTTATTCATGAGGTTTCGCCTTTCAGCATCTGTTTTTAGGTTAATATCTTTGTTCAAGTGTTTAGTAAGCATAGGTTCAGGCTCTAACTATTTATAAAGCTAGAACTTTTAATTCACACTTTTATAAAAAAACTGACAAACTATTTGTAGAGCTATAGTTACATAAGAACAAATTATTTAAATGTGAATACAATAAATTAAATATTTTAACCGTTGTACCAAACTATTCACCACCTTTTGGTGAAAACCAAAATTAGTATGTGCTATACAACCTAGCTTTTGCGGCCAATTGACGCCATCCGTTTCATCGCACTCGTTTAGCCGCCATCATTTAACAATGTTGAACATTGTAGCCAATAGCCAGGTTGTAACGGTGGCAGCAGGGCTTACACACATGCACTCACCAGTAAAAATTGTATCAACCTTGCGTTTTATGCCTACACATATATTTATCCTACAGATAGCTATCCAGGAAATAAATTCAGTTCATAATAAGTGTAAAATATTAAAGTGGCCGATAGCCTTTATCTGGTCACTAAATTTAACCTCTCGACAGCAATATTAGTCATAAGACACAATTTTCCAAGCTCACAAAAGTTGTTTTTCCCCCCCACCATGTTGTATTACCCAGCTGGCTATTTGTATTTAACTTAACTAGCCTTGTTAACTTAAACCAAATTTCATCGGCCAAATAAATTAAAATGTTGATTGATATTGGTAAAATAGGCCATTTAAAATACAATATGTTATCTTTTTGGTGGCGTCATAGATATTTACATGCGCAGTAGCTTATGAGCCACAGATACTAAACACCGAGTTAATATTTACGATCCTATGTGATTTAAATTGAAAAGTTATTAGGGGTATGCGAGTAGTAATTTTTCACTTCGAGTCGGTTTGAGTGAGGAGTTTTTTCTAGTTTTGCTGCTGGAGACCAGTATTTGTACTTAGATTTTTGGTAAAAGATCCATACATAAACAATAGATAAGTAAAAACATAATTTCTTTAGAATTACATCGCTTTGTGAACAAATTATAATCACATAATTTAGAGCTTTTAAATAGATTTAATATAAATTAACGATTTCTTAACTAGACAAAAGGAGAAATTGAAGGACTCTATTCGCTTTGTTATTATAACTTAAAATTGAATACAATTAATTAAACTAGGAATCCTTGAAAAAATAATTGAAAATTCCCAGTAGTCAAATCTTTCTAATTGTGTATAAATCTCCGAGTCGAGTTCAAGCAAATACTAAAAACTTGACTCAAATTTTAATTATCGAGTATCCGTACACCCTTAATAGTTAGACAAACTTTAGAACGTAATAGTTGTAAGTTTTATTTATATTGGGGGAATGAAGTTAGGAGTAGTTATCCAAAGGAACAACACAGTGTAGTTTTTATATGAAGGGCTTTATCTGACTGCTAAAAAGTTAATAGACCTACTTTCACCTATTCATACGTTGTAATTGGATCTTCAGCTGTCATTTTTAATTGTTTTTATCAATACCTAAGCTACAGGATTCATCCCGTGCACAGGGTCATTCTTCACTCATATTTTAAGGCAGAGTTTGTGTTGGATTTCTTCTGATGAACTCCAATTTAAATAATATTATATTTAGATGCGGTTACAAGCGTAACAAATATAATAGCTTTGCAACATATTCTAGTATGTTCATTGACAAAGCACACCGCCCTCATTATCTTAGTTTTGCTAGAAAGGGCTGAGAGACGCCCACAGCCACAAAAGAAGTGGTATCAATTTCCTTCTGGTTTTGTTAACAATCAAAATAAGATAAGAGCTAGCTAGCTTGGAAGATGTTGGCTATTCATGGTAACTACCCCCCGCCCCACCCCCACCCAATTCCCCTCTAGTTTAACCACGTGCCAAGATGGTATAGGCTTGAAAGGTCTGACTAGCTTTCAAAGATTCTTCATTGAAGAATTACCTTGTTGCAAAATTATAAAAATAAAAAGTGGATGAAATAAACAAAAGATAAAACTAATCAATCTTATCTCGATGAATAAATGTATTGTATTTGTATATTTTATAATGAATGGTCTATTGTGCTATATTTTATTTTATTTTATTCGGCACTACTTATATAACTACATTTCTCACTTATTTGTGCTCAACATTTTCTTAGGGCAATCTTTTGCCTCACTAATCCGTGTTTTTACTTAATCCGTGGGACCTCTCCCCCAATTGATCCGGTTTGGCAAGGGTTACTGTATCTAAATAACCCTAATTTCAGCATCTACCTAGCTCAGAGACATTCCATTTTTTTTTCAGTGTAGTCACTGCATCCCATATACAATTACTGTCCAGTATGTTTGTATGTGGCTCTCACAAACACAAGTATTGGCTAATTCTTCCACAAAATGAGCTACAGATTGATGTAAAACAAACACTCCATTATTATTACCAGGCCCCTATTATTGGAACCAGTAGCTAGACTGCTACAGTAGCCCCGTGGCTTCTTTGGTGCTGACTGACAGCTCACAGCTGACTTCTGACAGTCAATATTTAGGCAGATACCCAAATTTTGACTGTCAGAAGTGACAGCTGATAAACACATGTTTTTGTAGATCATATGGTTTGGCGTAGTGAAAGCTCTTGTATAGTTTAATTTGTTCAACTTCAACAAAACCAATACTCGTTTGTTTCATTATTTTTATTTCACAGTTAATATCCTGAACAGTTCAGCAACACCTGAAGTACAAGTTACATTACATTGAAATGATAGCACAATGCAATCTTGAGCAGGACTGTGTCCCTTGAGAGAACTGAGCCAACTGTATTGATAGTACTATTTTAAAAGCAATCGGGGGCAGGGTTGAACTCGCGTCCCACCTGCGCGGACGTCAGAGGAAACACAGTAACTGACCTGCCATCTATCGTCAACACGGCGGGTTCACAGTTCAACCACGTGGGTATTACGTAGAGTGTGACGTCACACTCTACAGTAGGGATACATAATTTTGTCTGGTAACTTTTCAAAGCCGTCAGCTGTCATCAATGAGCTGTCAGTCAGCACCAAAGAAGCTACAGGGCTACTGTAAAAGTAATAGCGTGGTCAGCAAATGCCTACCAATCTCTGGATTGAAGATTAAAAAGAAGAAAAAGTGACATTTGCACTCAAATAAAAAAAAAATATATCCATATATATATATACATACAGTCGAGAAATAAATAACCCAGATACCCCAGTCATCACTTTTAGACTGTACTCCATTTAAAGGAACCGGATAGAGTAACTCTAAGACTAACAAAATAACATCTAAAGCCACCTGGTCCTCTATAAACAATGTCTGGTTTCGTGAGATAAAGCACTTTCTCTTAGGTAAACGAGTGGTTACGAAATGGATGGCACGGCAGAGAAAGTGAAGAAAGTAGGAGGAACAATAAATATACTCTGTAAGCAATTCAACCCCTTCTTTCCCCCCTTATTTTTTCACTTCACATGCGCCTGTCATCAACTGCCTTTTAGTGCAGTGGAAATAGTCTCCATTAAGGGTCGGTAAGCGTCCCTTTTTCTTTTTCTTTTCTTTTCTAGCAACGTGGTAAGAAGACCTCTTTCTCGTTGGCTTCACACGCCATGAAACTACCGTGGGACGTGTATTCTTCAACCTGTCACGAGGAACGTGAAGTTTTATGTCTAAGTAAATCTTTGTATCAATAACGTAATATGTACCATTTAGTATTTTGTTTAAAGATGGGTTGAATCTTATATTTCTCGAAACCGAATCTAAAATTTTCTTTTAAATCTCTAATCCAAATTCTAATTCTTCGAATCTTAAAAAATGTACAAATTTAGTTAAAATTGAATTTAACAAAGATTATGTAACGCATGATATCACTGACGCTTTGATATTTTGTTTATCATGTCTTTTACTACTTAAACAACCATTAAATCACCGTTTTAGTAATTTAATTATTTTTAATACAATTTTGTCCTTTTTTTTTTGTTAGTATCCCAGCTGTACCAAACGATAGAATTCCTTTTACAAATTTCTTGAAATTGGTATCAATACGAGGTTTACATTATAAATTATTCGAGGTCCATTTTTGAAATTTTTACGAATCTCGAATCTATCAAATACCATAAGGTGAGAGAAGTCGAGGATCTGAGCACCCCTTCTTTAATTTTTATATAAGACATAATGAGAAGTTGTTTTGCAAACTTTGTCCACCCTTTATTAGATAGTCAAGTATAACAAATAATATTGAGATTTATATAATCATATTATGATATTATGTTCGATAAGGTTATCAACAAATATGAGACTGGCAAATTTAAATATACAAAATTATAACATATTATTACAAAACAAATGATACTGCATAAGTCAAATGAATAGAAGTGACTTTTCAACACTATAGAAGACAATAATTATTGAATATGATTGTAAATATAACACTTATAAACAATAGAATGGGCTAATGTCCAACACATTAGCTCAGCCGGTAGCGTGTCTATCTACTGAGCTAAGGGTTCCAGCTTTGATTCCCGACATGACCACACAATTTATCATTGGTGAAATGTGGGTTTACCCTTTCACGGTGATGAATTAATGGCCGGGGACTGGATGTTGTGCCTTTCACAGCCTTAAGTTAGATTATAGGGCATATGAAGCTATGAGATGCCTAGCAAACTGGTATTGGAAAATATATGGCTTGAATAAATAACTGACCTGGGCAACAAGCTGGAAACAACATTGAACGCGAGCAAGCAAAAAATATGTGGGTACGTTTCTAAGATTTTATTACAGAAAAATTAAAACATCACTTTACAAAAACTAATCAAAAACTCCTTTCAAATAGCACATAATAGGGAATATTACAAAAAACAATTAATTTGTTTGAGATGTATATTTTGGGTGAATATTTATTAAATAACAATTTAACATTAGGTCGTTTCCGCTCAGTTTCATAAAGCAGTTTAAAATCAAAATGGATAAGATAATATTTAAAAAAATAGTTTTAACTGATATTTATAAATCTAATCATATTATTTAATAATCATTATTGTTAGCTCTAGCTTGCATTGGTGTTTGCATGGATTAAGGCTTCACTCTCACAACAGATTGGTATACCATTAACTTGAAGGTCAGGGCTTGAATCTTGGTTGAAATAAACATTTCATTCTAAATTATAAAATTAAATTCTCTTTAAAACTATCTTTTTCCTTATAGCCATTTAGTGTAAATATATGGGTAATCCGGATGGTTTTTATGACACAAACAAACAAACAAATAATTAAAATCAAATCTTTGGATTGATGAAACCCTTTTCATAAATGATTTGAAATAAATATTTATCCCTTTCATCAAACATAGTGAATTCAAAGTATAGGGGAAATTCCACAAATAAAATAAAATGTTCGTTATTTAATTCACTAGGTAAGTATAAAAATCTACTCAAATAATATTCAACTAAGAACTAGCAAAATTCATGCAGGTATTTGTTAGAATTGTTGGTTGCCAAGTTTTTTATTTTTCTCTTAAATCATTATGTCTCTTAAATTTCTGAACATTATATTACCTATTGGAATCTGTATTGTAATAACTAGGATATTTTTCCGTAAGGCCTACAATAATTAAAACTTGGAATGATATTACAAGCTTTGAAATACAGCCACTATGTAAATAGTAATATCTAATCTAAATAGTAAATTTGAAGCCCTATATTGGCGTATGGGATCAGTAAATATTTTACTCAATACCCCTTAGGTGGGTTGTAGATAAAATTGGTTACTACATTTAAAATAAATTGGAATAAGTAAAATTTATGAAATTTTAATTATTTTGGTACTGTTTTTTACCCCCCCCCCGGCCCCCACCCCCCTCCTCGTCGTTGGAAAGTTGTCAAAATGGCTTCACTAACTTTCTATTGTCGTGCGTCGACAGAAATTTGTATAGTTGACTTCTTCACAATGTGATCCCCTGCATCAGTCTTAATTTTTTTTTTAGGTCATGCTGGGGTTAAATTTTGAATTTAATAAAGTACTACATTTTTGACATCCGCTTTTCAAAGCCTCTATTTCTTAATTGGTAAAATTCGCTCGTCTTTAAATACTATTTGTACTTTCCGCCATTTTCAGTAGAATAAAAAAAAAACAAGTATCGATTTTGGAAGTTAATTATTGACATAAATTGGTCGCAAAGAGCAAAATGATAACCTTTGTGACTACGTCACCCTCTTATTGTCTCCAGTTTGCACCCAGTTTATATTAGTGAATACGGAAATTGAGCAAAAAATAAGGCACATCTCAGTGAGCATCTTGGGTGCAAAGTTGCGCCATTTATATACTTGCAGATATAATCCCGTTAGCATATATATATATATATATACACACACACGTAGCACCACGTATTACTACTCATTAAGGTTATACGCTTAAGTACTAACTACACAAATGCATTAGAAATTGGGAAAGCTGGATATAGGGGAAGTGAACCCAAATTTGCGTGGAGGAGGAGTGGAAGGAAAACCATTAAGGGAAAACCACCCACTGTTAACCCTATTGGGATTTGAACCTCGATCTCCCCATCCTAAGCAGCTTCTATCTCAACACAATACCAGCGCGTTAGTTAACTACGCCACTGATGTGAGTTACCTTTAGTAAATCCAGGCTTTGGAGTTTTAGTGATTTTTATTTTAAATTACAGTTCAAAATGTGAGATAATAAGTTATAATAACAGGTTACTTCTAAAATAATCTCTTGCTAAAGTCAGCCCCCCTGTATGCTTACGGGTTGTTTAACATTTGTCTGGCTGACTTAGGCTTACAACACACAGAACAGACACGTGCCTGTTATGTAACCTTGATATTAACTAAATGTTACTAGACACTGATAGTGCGGAGATACAATTGATTTATACATTTCCTATGTGATAATAGTTTATATATATATATATATGCGATATCTCGTGTGTATCATAAAATTAAATTAAAAAATCTCTAATAAGGTGCAAAAAAAATAATAATTAAAGTGTGTGAAACTTTTTATACCTTTATTTGGCTACTAATAGACTTATGAAGCACCTTTTATATATAAAATAATTACTAATACACTTCTTGCAGTCAATATTGATAATATTTTACAAATTTATTTATATTATTTTATCAGTATCAATATTATTTATCAAAAGTATCAACTACAGAACACACGACTTACGTATGGATACGTGGAAGCAGATCTAGATTTTTTTTATAATTCTTAGATATATCCATTCGTAAGAAAATTGTGTTATAGATGTTGGAAACATACATTTTATTTTGGCCTCCCAAAGGTCAGACACTTAATTTTTGTACTTGACATAAATACTCGAAAGGATTTACATTAATAAATAATGCAAACAATTGTGGGGTACACACATTTTTCCTTCTTTTATTATTCTATACATATCAGTGTAAACAAACATAGAAAGGATAAAACAAAACAAGGGGTTCAAAAAAAAAAAAAAAAAANGACTCCATTGTTTTAGGAGCAAGGTTCGTATATTTAAGTCAGGTAAACTGATAAGAAGTAATATTTATTGATGTTTTTTTTAAAAATCTTTTAAAAGTTCTGTATGAAATTGCAACATATTTGAGCACTTCAGTACCAGGGATCGATTAGGAAACATAAGTAATTTATATAATGCTGCCGCTGTAAGATCTTGTCTTCATAAGCTTGCTCGTCGTCTACGAGTCTTGATATTGCATATGCAAGGGAGGAGGGTTGTATGTGGGCGTGAAATAAAATTATATTTTGAATCATTATAATTGTTACTGTGTATATGATTTTATTTAATCTATATGGTTACAAAACATTATCAGCTTTGAGAACTTAATAGATTACTAGCAACGGACATAATGTACGCATATTAAATATAAGCTATAGGCTCATTGAGAGAATATATTATGTGAGAAAGGAATGTAGGCGTTTATGATTGCGTGTGTCCAAATTTTCTCTCCTTTATCTCTTAGTTTTAAATTTTAATATCACCTTAAATGTTCTCGACTATTAAAACGTATATTCTGAAAATTGAAAAAAATGACACCCAGACACGGGAATCGAACCCGAGACTTTTGGCTTATTATGCCAATACTCTGACCACTGAGCTATCTAGAAATCGTCCCGTGCCCAGGGTTTCAATTTTCAGAATATGAGATCTAGTTGGAGTAATCCTAACTAAAAGCATAAATAATAGCTTTGGCTATTTGATTCTTATTTAATAGTAGGTTTTTTTAAAAAATATATGTTAAAGATTAGTTTTTAACTATTATAATAATTATATAAAAGTATGTGTTTACAATATAAATAAGTGGTTTAGTGTAAGACAAGGCACTGACTGACTGACTGATTACTTTATCCAAATAAATACAATAAGAGGTACCAGGCTCGATCCCCGGTGCTTCCAGATTTTTCTGTGAAGCAAAGGTTCTAAAACGTGGTAAAACCCAACCTCGTATTGACAATTGAGGAGCTACTCGAATAAATAAGTGGCATCTACGGTATAGAAAACTGAGATTAATGACCAGAGGGTTCATTGAGCTGACCACGTGACCCTCTCTCTCCGGAAGTGTTGGAACAATCACCATTTACTATGGTGGCCGCTCGGTCTATATACTAAATCTCTAGATCCCTTCATGGTGCTATTTATTATTTTTATGAAAAATGTACAGTACCAGTTCCAATTGATATATGAAATTTCGAATAACTTATTTGTTTTGTGCATCATTTGGTTTTTATATATATATATCTTTTATTCATCCAAACATGAAGTGAAACACCTACCTTTAAAGATTCATTGAGTCAGTGTCGGTATTATTATAATTAGTGGCAACTTGTTAAGAGTAAAATAACTTTAACCAAATATTATTGTTCCCTTTTGATTTCCGAAGAGCTACATGTTCGAAAATTGTCTTTTACATCTTGAATACTTCATCTTGACTAAAAGAGATAGTGGTGTGGGGGGAGGGGAGGGGGAAGTTGGGAGGTGTAATTTTATCCCTGAAATGACAAGTAATTGAACTTAACTAGAGGCTGTTTCTTGAAAGAATGGTTTTTTCAAGAAAATAGGAGTAAAAAAAAGTTGGGAATTGAAAGGAAGATTGAAGAAAGATACTGTTTAAATATCTTTCTTCTTTTTTTCCTTCTTTATTCTCTCCCAAACCCCAATACACACTATTCCTTGACTTTTATTCAAATAGGGCTGTGAGAGTCCTAAAGTTTTCAAACTTTACAATGTTAAGAGGTAATGAGTCTTATAATGAGGCAAGTTAATCTAGAAGGGAAAACGTTTCAAGTACGTTTTAAAGGTTCTAAAAATAGAGAGCTACCAAAAATTAAAGCAAGAGATTACTTGTTTAAAACTTCTTCGGTTGGTGTACTTGAAAAATATTTCCAAACAATATTAATTAACTTACGAGAAACTATTTATGGTATTTTCAAATTATTTAATTGTTAAAAAATTGTTAGATAACTTTGATTTAAAAGAAACTCAAGAATCTGAAGACCTAAACAATGTTAAGGTGGAGGTGTTAAGGAACGTTACTTAATTAAGGTAAGTGTTTTTGCAGTTTTTATAACAAAACCCTTTTTTCTGGCCAAAATTAATAGAATATTTGTACCCAGTCGAAAGATAAATTTCAATTTACCTCACTTTGTGATATAAACAGTTCTTGAATAAGTAATAAGTTCAAGAGTATTAGATTAAAAACCTTTTAAATGAAGAAAAAGAAAAGTTGTCATTAAATTCTAGGACACCCTTGACGGATACTTATTAATTGGATTGATAAGTAGAGTTGGGGAAGGTATAAATTTAAGGAAGTGTATTTAAATTGGTTTAGAGGATTAGTGAGAAGTAGGGCTCGGATTGTTATGACCAAAAGATTATAAAAAATATATATTTAAAAGAATTAAAAAATTATAAAAAAAACTTTAAATTTACTAAAAATGGCCTAAAAATATTAACAAAATCAAGTAGTGATCGACTAAAATCCAACACACTTTTTACAATTGGAATATGCGTATAGCCCGAACGGGTAGTAAGACAGAGTGCTACAAAAGTAATAACAATATACAGCTGGAAACTAAAACCATTCTATAAGTGATGAAATTCTTTAAAAATTAAATTCTTGCATTATGCTAAATATAATATTATTGACCTACAAAATTAACACCTGTTTCAAAAGTAATAACTGTCTTTCCTAAAAAACGTTTTCCAGCTTAGGAAATTATACTTTACAACCAAACAAGCAAAGATTATACAATAATACTAACAATAATAGCACTGCGTCTTTCTACGCGTTTGAGTTATACGCTTCAGTACTAATTACGTTAATGGGTTAAGAATTGTGAAGATAGAAGAGGTGAACCCTTATTTGCGTGGAGGGGAGTGGAAAAATATTTAGGGAAAATAACCACCAGTTCACCTGAGTGAGATTAGAACCTCGATCTGCCTAATCTCGGCAGTCTAGCTCCCACGAAACTAACGCGTTAGTTTACTGCGCCACTGAGACGGGTAAAGGCAACACAAAGTTTATTACATACATTTTCTTCCCATTCCAACAACAGCAATATAATATAAAAGGTTTGCTTTTTTATGCATTTATTAAATATCGATAATATTAAAAAATATACTTATGAGAGAAAAATGCTTAAAAATTACGCCAAGAAATTATGACAGTAAGATACATAAATCATTTTTAAAAATGACCGAATAATGACCTTCAAAATGTTTCCACCAAATAAAATAAAATAAAATAACATGTCATCAAAATTCGGTCCCCCACAAAATAAAATAGATAAATTGAGATTGTCTCTCATATCCACCTGCCGACCTGTACGCATATTACTATAAGTTTTTTTTCCAGATAAGTTAATAATGCTTTATATTAAAAACAAATTCATTATTAGCTCACAACAAAAACCTGGCTGTAAACTTGAGTTTTCCACTAGACCAGACAATAATAAACTTGACAGTATCGATTTCTCGTTCACATTCGTGAAAAAGTTAACTAAAGAGAACGACTCTAATTACATTTTTTTTGTGCGTCACTTGAGTAAAAGACCCAAGGTGTTTTTTTTATATATACAGAGAGCACTTATTCTATCTGTACTTTTTTTTTTCTCTCCCTGCCAAGAACCAAACGTGCCGTGTAAACAAAGCAATCATTCAAGCAGTAAGCGCTGAGTAAAATTTTATTAAACGAATGTGGCAGCCCTGTTGGCTAATAGCGGTACATTTCGTACTATCCCCATTTTTCCTCTGCCTCATTTTTGTACGCTCATTTCTCTTTCCTCCTAATTTTTTTTTCCTTTTAAAAAAAATAACGAACGTGACATAACATATATCCCGACGTCGTTTTAAATTTAATGTAGAAAAAAATTCAACTTTTTTTTTTTGTCCCACCTAGTAGGGTCTCGTAAACGCGTGATGCGTGCGTAATAAGTACCGTTCACTCCCTCTTTGTAGGCAACGGAAAATCTGACTGCCTCGGAAAATTCTCTCTTCACACGCAGGATTCTCTGGCTTTCCACCTCTTCCGATAAAATACAAAAAAGTTGTATTTTTTTCTTAAACGGGAAGAGTTTATAGTATGATGTCTTGCTGAAACGGTTAAAACCAGCATTATTAATCATATGATTATATAGTATGATAAAAAACAAGCATATATTTAAAAATATTCTAATTATGTTTGGTAGGAGATAGTAACAACACTTAAAAATTAAATATCCCAATACAACGGTTCTGGGATAAATATATATTTCAACCCGCCTCGGTGGCGTAGTTGGCTAACGCGCTAGTCGTGTTGAGCTCGACTGCTGAGGACGGGGAGATCGAGGCTCGAATCTCGGTCGGGTGAACTGGGGGGTGGGGGGGTTCCTAAATGGTTTTACACTCTCCCTCCACGCCAATACGGGTTCACTTCCTCTAATTCAACCTTCCCAATTCCTAAACCATTAGCGTAATTAGTACTTAAAGTGTATAACCCAAACGGGTAGTAAGACGCGGTGCTAAATAATAATAATAATAATAATAATATATATTTCGAGAAAAGGTGTGCTAGCCGTCAAGCAAACTTTTAAAATTTAAAAGTTTCTCATAGATTTTGGAGAGTACAGTTTTATCTTTGCAGAACGTACTTAGGTAATTTATGCAAGGTGGGGTTTCCCCTACTATTTTCAATCTAAGCTAGAGTGAATCCCTTTAACACTCAATTTTAATATCTGCCTGATTAGATATATTAAGTCACTAATCTTTATTTATTGTAATAGTTGGTAGTATAGTTTTTAATCAGTTAATCTTGCATGTTATTGCATGAAGGAATATTTAGATTTTGGAAATATCCTAGACCTAGATGTTGCTATCAAACATTTTATTTTATTTTATAAAGGTTCTTGTCCTCATTGTCAAACAAAACTGGGTTGTGGTTTATTTCTATATAAACCCTTACATCTTTAGAAATCTTTACCAGTCATTTTAAGGCCCCAAACCCACTCCCTCTAACAAAATCGGGACCAAAAAAAGTAAAGAGGATGGATGCGGGTAATTTAACCTCTTAGATCAAACGACTGACAGCTCTGTCCAGGTGACTTATAGTGGCCCCTTGTCTAAAATTAGTTGATTGATTAACACAAAAGAGTAAAAAATAGAATGTCAGAAGAGAACTATACACAAAGGGGTTTCAGTCAACAAAGATACACAGATGTCTAAAAATAGAGAACGAAGAGAGTTGCTGACAAAGAAAATAAAAGAATAAAATGGAGAAACACAGCCGAAGGCGAATCTGTGGAAAGCAATTTAGTTTGTTATTTGATAAAAGATACTTACTCTGTTTGGTTGGAGAAGGGGGATGGCAAAACCTTTTGAGAGACACACACGCGCGACTTCTCTAGCAAAGTTTGGTATGATTATGTTGATACCCTGACTGGTATAGAAGGTTAAGATCTTGAGATAGGGAAGGGGAAGGGGAACTAACTCGGCACTTTTGAGTTAAACGCACGGAGGTTTCGTTTTGAACGTCTTATATTGGGGGAATTCAATAGTCTTTGAGTGGGTTTTTTTTCTTGTCGGGAAGGTTGGTAGCTGTGAAGGTTTTTCTCACGTTCTTTAAACGATGTAAAATTATGTTTTCAATTAATTTGAGCTAAAGTTATTTAAATGGGCTGTTTGATTAATAATTTTGTAAGTTGTGAGGTAGTTATTTTTTTCAAATAACAATTTTTAAATGGATTCATTTTCATGCTAAAACTATAATTTAAACATGTCCCAAATTAGGTTTTGTGTGTGTGAGTTTATATGACTTTTTTCTTAAACTATTTCTAATTAAAGTTTTGTTTAATTAGTCCAATTAACTCTATAAAGAGTTAGTATAGGTTTATTTTTTAAGTTTTAAGGATAATAATAATTAAATCCATACACGTTTCAGTGGACGCATGGTCTAAGGCGCTACTCTAGAAACAGACTAGACTCCCGATGATGGGGAGATCATGGTTCATTCCCAGTCGTGTGTACTAATGGTAGTTTTTCCTAAAATGGTTTCCCACTCTCCTCACAAATGCAGGTACAGTTCCCCAAATTCAACCTTCCTCCTCATTGTGCTAAGATAAAAGTAGTTTTGTGATATTCGTGCACAAATATATTATATGCATTTTAATACTAATCATATTTAATTATATGTTTTTTTTATCGAAATAGGTTTAAAGATTATTTAAATGGAATTTCTCTTGTCCAACTCACTTTAAAAAAACAAATTTTTAACACTTGCCCTTCTAATTTTACTACGCTTCTTCGCCGCTCCCCTTTCCGTGAGCTTGATCTGTGAAGATAGCGTGAGGATAAGAGTAGGTATGTTTGCAAAATAAATGGTTGGTTTCAAAATTATACTGATGGCTCTTTTTTTGGGTTTATTAATAACACTAAGAATTATTACAAAATTTTGATGCTAAAATATATTACAAAATATAACTTTGACGTATGCACTCGGGAGAGAACTGGCTTAGTGAGGAATACTTAGCTACTAGCTCGACTGACACCACTCGTTACCCCCCTTACATACTCGAACCCGATACCCCGGACATGACGGTTGCCCTTTAACACAAGCACCCGATGATCTGATGTTCTAATTCACGTGGACCCGAAAATGGGCAAAGTGACTGCCTCTGAGTAGATCTTAATGTGTGAGCCACGATATTCCTAAATAATAACCCTTTATAGGTCAATTCGGTCCAGTTGCCGAGCACAATGGAGACAAGTTGTTATGAGTTGTCAGCGTTCTTTCATAATGTATACTAACTATTCACAGCAAGTTAGCTAGACCAGTTCTTTCTGCCACTTAGTTTCAACATTGTTATACCTGTTTTAAATAAACATCTCAATACAGAGCAGGAGTAGGCTATAACACTTCCCAGATTTTAAAGTTTGACTCATTTTAACACTTTGAGATCTAGGTATTACAATTTTTTTATAACAATTGTTAATGTTCTTTGTCAGCATAAGGATCATATAAAAAAAATATCAAATATGAATGATAGGCCTGCTATATACACTTACATTGTTTGTAGTAGGTTACTTTTTCTGCGAAATATTAGACATCCTTGACCACCTCTGTAATCTATTGGGCAGAATTACTTGCTACATATCCAGAGGTTCCGGGTACGATTCCCGGCACTTCCAGAATCTTTCAGTGAGTGGATCTAGAACGGGGTCATATTCAACCTCCTGAGGACAAATGAGGAACTAATTGAAAAAATAAGTAAAGGCTCCGGTGTAGAAAACTGAGATAAATAGCAGGAGAGTTTGTTGTGCTGACCACATGACACCTTCTATTTGCAAGTGTTGGCACTGTCATCACTAATGACGGAAGCCGCTTGGCCATCATACCTCAATCGCAGACTCTTGCCATGGAGTATTTTTAGACATCTTTTGTATTGTTAATATGCTCAGTAGAAATACATTTTTCATAAATTAACTATTCAACATTGCAATAGTATCTATAAACAGAATTTACTTGATAGGATGAAATAATTTCTCTTGGCAATTTTTGTCCAAATTTGGAAACTTTTATCTTATATTTAAAAACATTAAATTCCAGTTTAAATATTTGTATTGTAATAATCTGGTATCCCAGATAAAAGAATGATAATTTTATTAAATATGGTCGAACATTTTATGTTCTTAAGTTATAATAAAAAAGAAGCAGTTTTTTTAATATATTGAAGTTTAGTTAATGTGTTATTAATGTTATCATTATCCACTTATTAGATTAGGTTTCTTTAGAAAAATTAAAATTCTTTGCAATTGTTATGCAAATATATATTCTACGATTGTCTCAAGATATCGTTTGTATCTTTATTACACTCGGTAGCCGGTCTGTCTACTAAGTTAAGGGTACCAGGTTCAATTCCTGGTATGGCTAAAATGATATCGTTGGTGAAATGAGGCTTACCCCTTTCACAGTGATGAATTAATTACGGGGGGCTGGATGTTGTGATTGTTCTAGATTTAAATCAGTTTATAAATCGTATGCTTATATAGTTAGTCTATACAGAAAAGTCACGTTTAATATCTCGAATAAATGACATGAAAATTGAATGATATCTTAAATAAAACGACACACAAATACTCAATAATCCAAAATATGTATATTTCAAAATTTAAATGGCTACTACATTATTTAACTAATGGAACATTCATTTTGGTGATGCTTTTAAAAACACGACTTATAAACAGTGAATTTAATAATCTCAAAGAGCAAAGAAAATTTAGCCATTAAGCGTAGGACACTAAACCTTCTTAAAGAAAAAGAAAAAAAGCCGTTAATAATAGTAAACATTTCCAAGCTAGGTTTTAGTCTTCGTAACGAGAACTCGGCATCTCTGTCTTAGATTTCGGAATACTATTGCAGTCACCCTCAAATGAACGCGGGGCCAAGACTAAACAGAGTTTGCTGACAGTCTCCCGATTGTTACATATGCCTTTTATTCCTTCAAGATGCTTTAACTATTTCATTGGTGGAGAGCAGGGGGTGGTATAAAAGGGGTGGGGGTATAAGAAGTTTCATGTCACATGATAAAGGAAATTGGAACTAAACAATATGGCGATGCGGTAATTTGATTGAATATGTCCTAAAATTGAAGATAAATCCTATTTTCTCTCCACAACTTCACATAAAGTATTCCTAATATTACGGTATGATAAACAAACCTCACTTTGAAGAGGCATTAGTAGTGTGGAGTGTTGCCAGGGAAAGTAAAGTCTGTTTAAACTGTATCTACGATATATTTATTTTAATCATTCAGCGAGATACCCTCATTGAACAGGTAGACCTACCAACAGAAATAAATTTCCCATGGGAGGTTTATATGGCAGAGCCTAAGCATGATTCGTCAAGTGGGGACCATGAAAATGAGAACATCACACATACATTTTCAACAGGCTCTGCTTAACCTGGTAGCTCACTAACACACGACACTTTTATGTATGATTGGCCCCATAGACCTAAAGGTGAGAATATTATCACAGGTACAGTTTTAACAAGATCTGCTTACCCTGTCAACGCTCAACGAGAGGGCGCAGAATGGCGGTGCTTAAAAGGAAATTAGTTACGGGTTAACATGAACTGTTAATAAAGTATAACCTTTTGTAGATAACGAATTAAATTAATACAAACACATACTATACAGACTAAGCAATGATTTAAGTTGGTAGTCGGAGCCAATTCTGTGAACTTTGGTTATTACTATCAAAGCTATTGGTGAAACGATGTATTTAAATACCCTAATGTGTGAAAGAAACCTTCTCTTTGATTTTCACAAACTTGATAAATTTGGCAAAAATTGGTGGAAAATTGATTATTTTGTTTGTACCAAATTTCATCTGAATCAAAAAAAGGCGGGCGTAAATAACTTGACAAACGGATGGAAATAATTATATATATTACCAAATATGGTGAAAATTAGTTGAAAGATGAAGGCGTGTCTTATTGAAAATACAGACAGAAACAATTTTCTGTATAATATATTTCTGAATTCGGTAAAAATTAGTCGAAAAATTTAGCCACACACTTCTATTACCCTGAGAGGTAGCAGTATAAACTTTTATCTTTTACGTTACATCGTAATGCAATTAAGTAAGGGCCAATGGAGTGTTCATAACAAACATAAACGAATAATTATTTAGATTTTACCATATTTGGTTAAAGTGTTTTGAAAAATGTGATCCTGCATAGCTGGATGAGCAGACAGAAATCGTTATTTGTT
>CABEEJ010003193.1:4954-19838 GCA_901482245.1 Timema douglasi
GGGGGGGGGGGGGGGGGACCCGATTAATGGTTTTGATCACTACAGGTTTGAAGCAGGAGATGATTGAACGGGGCCATCATATTTAGCAATCAATTTATGTCATCTTGAGGTCATCCATTTTGAGATTGGTTTGCTGCCACTCTTCATTTTGCGTATTTTTGACCAAATTATGTACATCTTTGTACCTTGTTCTACTATTATCGTCCACTATATGATTAATGTACTCCACTCTTTTTCTCCCTCTTAGTTCTTCCTTACAAATATTCTTCTGTAATTATTTTCATCAAAATATCGTGTCGAAATATATGGCCTACTGGGATCAGCTCTTCTTTGCTGTTCAACCTTACGATAATTCCTTTCTTCATTTGTTTTTATTAGCCTTTCTTATTTGATAAAATGTGCATGTGTGATATTTTGAACGTTCTTATGTAGCACCACGTTTCCTTTCAGTTACGTCAATGGTCCGTGTTTCACATCTGTAAGGCGCAACGCTCCATACATAAAATAGCATTTAGGAAGTTTTTCCTGGTTTCCGAATTTATGCTACAGTAGTCCCGTGGCTTCTTTGGTGCTGACCGACAGCTCACAGCTGACTTCTGATAGTCAACATTTAGGTATATACCTACATTTTGAATGTCAGAAGTTACAGCTGCTTAACACATGTTTTTGCTGATCATCTGGTTCGGCGTAAGGATACGTAATTTGGTCTGGTAAAATTTTAAAGCAGTCAGTCAGCAGCAGAGAAGCCATGGGCTATTCTAGCCTAGGTTAATGATGTCTTCTTGTTATGAAAATCTTTCTTCATCTGCGCCATTAAGAAGGAGAGTGGAAAACCATTTAGGAAAAACCACCCCCAGTTCACCCGACCGAGATTCGAACCTCGATCTCCCCGTCGTCAGCAGTCGAAGCTCAACACGACAAGCGCGTTAGCCAACTACGCCATCGAGGCGGGTGCGCCATTAAGAGATAAGTTAAATTAACAATTTCAATTTAGCCTTGTTGACTAGGATGACGAGCGAATTGTTTTAAGTTCGCAATATAGTTTTATAAAACTCCAAGTCGGCGGACCATTGTCAATGTATAACTCGCTTGCCGATCAGTGTAGTGCATATAGTTGAATACCTGTGAGGCCATCTGTGTCCAGATCAGGGAGATCTAGAACCCCCTCTCCTTCCCCAATTAAGACACATTAGATAGTTGGTAGGGCGCATATGAATTTACTTTATCGCATAGCTAGATCATAGTAATTGTATAAATGTTATAGCTCAAAATTTTGTAGTATCATTAAGATTTATCTGCCCTTCAACTCTAAAAATTATGTCTGTCTGCATCTAAAATATAAAAATAATTTTAAAATAAATTGATAATATAGTGGAATTATTTAAAAAAAAATTAAATGAGTTCTTATTTTACAATCATTCAAGTTTACAAACAGTGCTGTTCTATATTTTCCCTCCATTTTAGAACTATATCGGTGGCGTTCCATGGTTCGTTGCCAGGGTAAGCAGAGATTATTTAAACTGTTAATGACTAATTTTATCCACTGTTTTGTACTCATTTGACCAATCGTACATATGATCCTCTCTACATACCTCCCAAGGGAATGTATTTCCGTCCATGTCTGGCCACTGAGTGTTCTACTGCGGGGTTGAGGTCTTACACGTACAGTTTCAACTATCTCTAATGACCCCATCAGCATTTCACCACACGCCACTGATAAAAGCATCCTATAGTAATATTTGCTTTATAATGTCCTGAAGCTAAATATACATATATGATTTCCCTGCTTGCTTTCCTTTAGGTGCTTCTTGTCAGGGATGGTCATGGGGGAAAGTTTAGGAGCGATTCAGATAAGTGAATCGAAGCTGATTTTTAGAGGTTTTATTTTAATGTATGGAGTAGATAACAAAAGTATAAAGTAATGTGATGATAGTCATGTCTAAAATAAATTATAGGTTAGAAATAGTATCATTGTGTCAGAAACTTGTAATAGAGTAAGTAGGACCTGGGTCGATACCCGGAAAGTCAATTCGTCTCCGCTGATATCCGCCCACGCCATTGGATGGTGGCTTTGGTCCACGGCTTCTATGTATGTCGGTTAACTCTACTACCAGCCGTTTCTCTCTCAAGTCGATCCTACGAAATTTGGCCCACGCCATTAAGTACCAAAGCGTAACGACATCGCTCTTCCAAGATCCCAATCTTCCAAACTTCTGAACTTGTGATGCTCTCGAGATAGACAAAATTCTGACGTATTTAATCACCAGAAGGGGGTTTAGTCCCCTACCAATCAACAACAATTGCGTTTTTTTTTGTTACAATCATTATTGTTTCATTAAGTGTCGTAGCAATCTCACTCACCACTAAACTAGTTAAGCATATTGTAAATGATGTTGTTATTGTTTTGAAGTAGATATTGTTGTTACTGCTGAAAAATGACGGTCTACTCCATCAATGTTTACATTACCAAACGAGTAAGAGAGTTAAGTCATCAGCAAATACTTCTCAGATGTTTACGATAAATACACACGTGCGCATGCCCAGTGTACCATAGATGGAAAAGCCAAGATTAAAAAAAAGCGATCAAGCAGCACACTAGTGCTCCTACCTGCTTGGAGAAGGTGCTTCTGTGGGCCAAGGTATCACCGAACATGGTTACAGCCGCGGCGGCGGATCGGGACGTGTCGGGATTGGTACCGGATTTACCCGAGAGGTTGGTTCCCACCGCGTGACCCAGGGCGGCACCTCCTGTCGGTGACGTCACCGCGCCGAAGGAGCTTGACATGTGGTTGGTTGGCGTGGCGGGCGTTGTGGCTGTAGTGCTCGTCCCCGTCGAGTCGAAGGACTGAATCCTTTGGTGGGTCGGAGAACTGTGGGAGGGACATGGCAAGTTTAAAGTTAGAACTTTGATAATTGAGTCCTTTAGTGTGTTCTAAAATGTTTGGAAGGAACATGGAAAGTTTAAAACCTGAGTTTAGTTAACTGGATCCTAAGACACTTAAATCCAATACCTAGCTTGACATCCAACCTCCCTCAAATATATTTTAACTTTAAACACTACCTAGATTATTTTTAACACCGTACCTTATTACCCTCTCGGGTTATACATATATATTAATAACGTCAGTGGGTTAGAAATGAGGAAGGTTGAATTTAGACTAAATATACCCGCATTTTTGTTGATGGATATTGGAAACCATTTATAAAATAAACCCTTCAATACAACCGATCAGGATTCAAAGCCCAATATCCCAGTCATCAGCAGTCAAGTCTATTGTGAGAGTTACACCTTCCATGCAAACACTGAAACTAGTCCTAGATTGAATTTCCAATTCACAGCTCGGTAAGGCTTAGTTAGCCCCCACGTCTAGATTAGTTAAGTTAACGCGAGGATAGCTGAGGAGGTTAGGTTGGTCTGATATGAAACATTACCTGATGCCATCATCCACAATGAGCTCTGTGTAAGCCAGGGGGAACCACCCACTGCATTGGGTCCTCAAGTTCTCTCCAAACTGCCAACCTTTGTTCCTTTCCCCTAAAAAAAACAACATTTCTATAAACAACTTTTATTCGTAGATTTTCTTGAAGGTTTAAAATAAAACACTATCTACAGTCTCCCATCCCCTTGTTATCATACACATTTTTTTTTAGAAATAAAACCGTATAGAGTATTTTTTTCTAACTGAATAGGGGATGAAACACTCGTATTACTTTTATTTCGCACCTGGGAGTGAGGGCAGGGGGTTAAGTAGGTTCTCTTATCTACGGTAGGATTTTGGATGGACATTTTTTTTTTTAGAAAATATTTTTTTTTTGCACTAAACACTTATAACATTTTACTATATTATTAATGTTGTTTTATTAGTATTGGTTCAATCTCTCAAAAGTGACAGCTGTATATCATATTACTTGACTTATGAATACCTTAAAGTAAATCTGGTAGCTTTAATAGCTGTCGGATAAGATACATCCTATGAAAGTGGTAAAGAATTACATTCTGAACAAGATGTATCGGTAACTTTAACGCGTGTGTGGCAACAGAACCCACAAAGTATCCATCTCGTCGAAGAGCTCTGCGTATATTTTTAAAATTATTATTGAATTTTCATCCCCTGAAATCGATGCCGATGATATTCGGGGTAACTCACCCATCAAGGAGATGATATCCCCCTCTAGGAAACTGAGTTGGTTATCTCCGCTGGACAGGTAGGCGTACATCGCCCTGGCTAGAGGACTGTCCCATCCGCCCCGGTCAGGTACCGCCATGGACTTTGGACGGGTCGGAGTCACGGGCTCTATACGGGAGAGAGAAAGAGGGGAAGAGCCACAGACTCGTGAAAAACACTGTCCCTAAGAAATCGTTCGACGCAATCTTACACTAAGTAAAGTAGCCCCATGACTTCTTTGGTGCTGACTGAAAGCTTTGAAAAGTTACCAGACCAAATTATTTATTCCTACGCCGAACCATATGATCTTCAAAAACATGTATTTAGCAGCTGTCACTTCTGACAGTAAAAATTTAGGTATATACCTAAATGTTGACTGTCAGAAGTCAGCTCTTAGCTGTCAGTCAGCACCAAAGAAGTCATGGTGCTACTGTAGCAGTCTTACTTTACCGCAAAGGTCCGTGAAACAAAATATTTAGATTTTTAAACTAATTCTACTTTCTCTACCTCTAGCAGATATAATTATTATAATTCTAAAAAAAAAAAAATTACTCGAGATTTTGATCAATGTCGAGGTTTCTTGATCCTTGATGCTGTCTGTCTGTCTCTCTGTCTGTCTGTATCTCAGCTCAGAGCCGAAACAATTTTACCAATAGGGATACAATGTGGTATCTAGGGTTTTCATAGGGTTACCCCCAAGAAAAATTTGTAATTCGATATATATAATCCTAAAATTAAGGGTAGTTTACTGGAGGGCAAAAAGAGAAAAATTGTCGATTTTCTCGAATTACGCTCTAAAGATATGATTGCATTGATTAATTTTAAAAATAAAGTATAAATTTTCATTTTCCCAGACTTTGAGGGTACTTTACACGATCGGAAATCTCCAATTTTGATCAAATCCCCGCACCTATTTGAAATAAGAAATAACTTATAATTTTAAAATTGTAGGGCTATTGAAAATAAAACTTATTTATTTGGAATACATTTTTATAAAACCAATAGATTCTGAACTGAAAGCAAACACATAAATATATTTTTATTGATATCTTTGAAAAATTAAATTGATTGCTATCCGTTTCAGTGGCCGCATAATTTAAGGCGTCACTCTCGCATTAGTCTAGACTGCTGATGACAGAGATCGGGGTTTTAATACTGGTCAAGTGTATTAATGGTAATTTTTTCTAGATGTTTTTACACCCTCGCTCCACGCAAATGTGGGCATATCTCCTCTAAATTCAACCTCCCTAATATTAAAACTTACTAGCGTAATTAGTATATAGGCGTACAGCCTGAACAAATAATATGACGTGGTGCTATAAAAAGTTGTTTGTAATTCTCTTCGGCGGGCCTCAGTAAGGTAAGACTGCTGTATCCTGATTTTGTTTGGAAGAACACTAGAGAACATTCAAACATATTTATTTGTGGCCAAAATTAATAACATTTTAATATATTATTTGTGTTATTTTATAGATATTGATAGTATCTTTAAAAAGTGATAGCTGCAGACAAATGAATTTGTGTATGAATATATTAAAATGGTTTGTGACTTTACTAACTAACTTCTATTGTTCTTCCTACCAAAATCCTACTATACCTATCAGGATAGATAATATGTATTCTGTAAATTGAAAAAAAAAAGACACCTGGACACGGGAATCGAACTCGTGTCCAGGTGTCATTTTTCAATTCTCAGAATATGATATCTAGATGTAGTAATTCTCACTAAAAAGCATAAATAATAGTTCTGGCACCCGCCTCGGTGGCGTAGTTGGCTAACGCGCTTGTCGTGTTGAGCTCGACTGCTGAGGACAGGGAGATCGAGGTTCGAATCTCGGTCGGGTGAACTGGGGGTGGTTTTTNGGGGCGGGGCGGTTCCTAAATGGTTTTCCACTCTTCCTCCACGCAAATGCGGGTTCACTTACTATAATTCAACCTTCCCAATTCCTAATCCGTTAGAGTAATTAGTACTCTAAAAGCGTATAACCCAAACGGGTAGTAAGACGCGGTGCTAAATATTATTATTTGATTCCTAGATAATATGTGCTAAACAAGTGAAAAGATCATTTCCTTATGACAAGAGATATGTTATAATCTACAACGTGTGATCTTTGAAACGTGGAACAAGTTCTGAAAAGCGGACCAACCCTGTGCGAGGGAATGAGTGGATGCGCTGAGGTTGAATTCGGACTTGGCTCTGGAGAGAGGTTTCAAAGGGCTCGTCGCGTCGTTGATGGAGCGCATGTCGAGACAAGAAGCGTCCATAGACTTGGTCTTCCTCAGCTGGGAAGCCAAGGACAGACGGTCGTCCTCCACGTTGGGAGACCTCGGCGACGAGTACACGTCCTCCTCTGGCCAGAAACTCACTTGCTGCAAGGGGACAAAAGAAACAAGGACACGGTCTTTAGGACAGTCGAACGTTTTGTTTTCATGTCTTTAGTTAATGTGGCAAATGATTAAAAATATGTGTGACTAATTAATGGGTGAACTGGTGGTCTAGGGGTAAGATGTAGGACTTATGTACTGGGGTTCCGGGGTTCAATCCTCGGTTCTGGCACAGATTTATCTGATTACCAAACCCTTCTTTCACCTCTGACAATACATCTTGTGAATGTGTGGAATGCCAGGCCTCCACCGTGGTTCGGATCTCACGTTAAACTGTAGGCCCTCCATTTCATCTCACACTCACCCTACCATTACACATTAGCGTAAGTGTATGTAACCCAAACGGGTAGTAAGACGCGGTGCTAATAATAATAAACATTAAGAAGATTATTAATGTTGTAATGTTATCCATCACGTTATAAAACCCTTGTCAAATATGATGACCTGAGGTTAAGTAGCCAGTTTACTCAACAGGCTAAGTCTCACTTTATTTTCTTTGTTATTTCTCCGCGTTACGAGCCCACCAGAAAGTAAAATTATATCGTTAAATGAAGATCTACCACAGGTTTAGAAAAAAAGAAAAATTTGATCCTGGATTTTGCTTAAATAGTTTATCAGTTAAGTGCAAAAGGTGTTAACTGTCAGGATTGTACAAAAAGATTTGGTCTTCTTATATTTTGTTCTCTTGAAGTTCCCCTACTACAAGTTTTTAAGCTGTCATTCTTAACAATACTAAGGGATGCGTGAGATATGATGGCTTCTGTCGACAGAATGTTCAAAATAGTGTAATGACAGCCTTCCTCCTAGTCCATTCATCATAAAAAGTAGAGGGGGAGCAATTGAAATCAGGAAGTGAGGGTTGCTGGAAACATGTCGGTGCAGACTATGAGTGGGCGGGAGAGGAGATTCTTCTTCGAATAAAAGAAAAAGGAAATGGGTGTCCTGATGCGCTTCGGTTGGCTTGGTTCAAAGAAATTTAATCTATATCTGAATAATGTTTAGGGTTTTTGAAAAACTCTTCTGTCTGATGTGTTGGGACTTGAGGTGCTTTGAAGAGATCGTAACTTTTTGAGATTTCGACTGTAGTTAAAAAAAAGTAGCTTCCGATAATCCGTAATTGGGTTGTCCGGCTCGCGGATTATCAAGTAAAAACGTTAAAGAATGATTAAATAATAAAATATATGATTATTAACCTACCTCAGTGCCCGAATAGTCTAAGGCGTTACTCTTGCAATAGACTATACTTACGATGGCAGGTAGATTGGGGTTCTAAACCCACTTGGTTGTACTGAGGGTGATTTTCCTAAATAGTTTTACACTCTCCATCCACGCAAATGCATGTACAATTTCTCTAAATTCAAACTTCCTCATCTTCGATTCGTTGGTGTAATTAGTACATATGCGTATGAACAATGAGCAAGTTTTGGTGCTAAAAAAAGTATGATTTCATCACAAAACATCAAAAAATCATACCAAACCATGCATGCCCAAGAATGCATGTTTACCAACTGTTTATATAAACTATTACTCATGTTGTAAATAAATTTAATATGTTAACTCTAAACATACATTTTATTTATTGGATTATCTGTTTTTCAACCGACAGCGAGTTATCCTCTACCCTCCAACCCCCTTTAACCCGGATAATAGGGAACTTACTGTATCTGGAACGAATGACGAAACAAGTTGTGGAGAAGAATTTGTGATAAATTTATACTTCTGAATGATATTAATTCATTTACCACAAACACGCGTTTACACATCTAGTTGCATTGCTTTTCCCTGATAGTGTGCATTGTAACTAAAATCGAAACTTTGAATTTAACTATTTCTCATTTGCTTTGTCACTTGATACGTACTAATCCTCTCAATATGTCCAAACCAAAGTAAGACGATTCCTTAACATTGGCCTATAAAGCTTGTCTTTCAAACCGCACTTCTTCAGCACCCATTCATTACTTACTTTGTTCATACGAGTTTCCCCACATACATTTCTCGGATATCTCATTACAACCACCTTCACCTTGCTCTTGTGTTTCTCCTGACAAACCCACGCTTCGCATCCATAAGATTATAAACGAAAATAAATCCTAAAATAACTTCATATTATTAGCAATGTATCTTCAAATACTGATACTTTTTTTTTACAAATATTCACTATATAACTTATAAAGTTAGCTTCAAACGTGTCAAGTTTACCCTGAGCCTGTTGTGAAAGATGGCCTCCACGTTCTCCGGCAGGTACTCTCTGGTCTGGGCGACCTCCTGCCAGTCCTCCATGTGTCTCTGAAGCAGCAAGCTCCCTTGGCTGTGGTATGCCATGTAGTGTTTAGCCAGAGAACACTGGCGCTCCAGGACGAATCCGTACCTCCTCCTCTCTTGCGTCATCGCCTGCGATAAGACAAGGACACCGGGGCTGTCACTAATTGGCTGACCATTTAACCCACCTTGGTGGTCTAATGCCCTAAAGCAGTGTGTGTGTTTAAAAAAAAACCTAAGTGGACCACTGAATAGAAGTTCAATGCACATGTTGACTACAGTAGCCCCGTGGCTTCTTTGGTGCTGACTGACATCTCACAGCTGACTTCTAACAGTCAACATTTAGGTATATACCTAAATTTTGACTCTCAGAAGTGACAGCTGTTAAACACATGTTTTTGCAGATCATATGGTTTGGCGTAGGGATATATAATTTGGTCTGGTAACTTTTCAAAGCCGTCAGCTATGAACGGTCAGACAGCACCAAAGAAGCCATGGGGCTACTGTACCTACCTTAATCAACTGATTTTTTTTGCCAACTATCAATCCCAAACGAAGTTGTACGTGACCCACTGTGGTATGTGTAAGCCCCCCACCCCCACCCCCTCACACACACACATAAAAATGGTTTATAAATTACGGTCGATTTAGCACACTTTTTTTTTCACCCGAGGTGGATGCAATATATTTGTATCACCATTATCTCTGAAAAGTATTTCTAAACCAGATTAACAATATTTTCTTCAAAATTTTGTTGAAAAAGTCCTAATTAAAAATCTAACTAAAAATTTTAAAATGCGGCATCGAGATGCATTCGGAACCCCTTCCATCAACCTATGTAAAAAGTTTAAAATCTCTACGATTTGGCTGGGCATCGCACACAAACAAAACAAACAAACACATACACATACAAACACTTTATTTTATTATTATAGATGGCAGGCATATCTGGGTTTGAATACCGATCGTGTGTATTGAGGGAGGTTTTTTCTAAATTGTTTTCCACTCTTATCTCCTTAAAAATATGGCTGCACTTAGTCTTAATTCGAGCCTTCCTCGCCCCAAACACTTAAACGTACAACCCAAGTGTGTATATATATATACATATAGTGGTTTAGCTATTTAATATATATAAATTCAGTCATTATTCTTTAACACTGCACATACCCTGAAATGTTATTATTCAAATACAATTTTATCTACTGACAAGATATCTTATGTATTTTTTACGACACACGTGTGCTTATTGTTTTTAAAGGGTCTAGGTTTAATTAGAGTGGAGGATACCAGTCGTGTGTGTTGACAGGAAAAGTAGAGCTAGTTTAAACTCTACCTGTGATATGCTATCAACAGTCTGTAGAATATCTGTTGGCTAGGTATCAACGATATTAAATTATGTGAGCTATATTGTGCATACGAGTATCTTATAGATATTGTTCAAATATGCAGTGAATGGACGAGAACATTTCCGTGACGCAATTTTTAACCAACCATGCTTCTCCCGACAATACTAACGGCACGACTCTGGAGTGTGACCCCCTCCCCCTCCACCTTCCTGCAACCCCTCCCTCCACACACACGATTTTTGGTTTCATTACAATTGACTTACGGTCTTCAGACTCTGCTCGCAGAAGGCGTCCAGTTTTGATTTCTCCTCCTCCAAGACTTGCATATTCTGAAACAAGAAATGTCAAGTTAAATTTGGAGAAAAGGGGCAAAAATTAATCTTACTTTTGTAAAATATCATCAATCTTGGGTAAAACTGTCCCCTTCGAAGTGGTATTTGTTGTTATTGGATTTTTTATATATATATTATGGCAATTCAATCTTTCCAGCTGGCTTACCCAATCCTGTCTCTTATAACTATAGGGCCATTGTGAAGCCCTTCAAGGTAAAACTGTAACGCCTCACCTCAAATGGAGTGTACATTTTTATCTTAACTGCCCTATTAATTTATTGTGCCTTAATTTAAGTCGTTACTAGCTCCACTGATGAATATATAAATTTAAAAATATCAATATATACACACGAGGTGACCTGGTGGTCCAAGGGTAAGGTGTTGAGACTTCTGGGTTTAGGGTCTGGGGTTCAATCCTCGGTCCCGGCACAGATTTATCTGATTGCCAAACCCTTCCTTCACCTCTGACAAGACATGTTGCTAATATTAATACATACACACACATTTTGTTTGAGTGTAATTTACTATATATAAAAACTTCCATCGAAAGGGAAACTGACTGTTTAATTAATATGCAAATGCTTTAGCAGTTAAGCATTCCAGGTTTTTGTCCATGCTGCATCTTTCTCTATTGAAATGTATTCATCCACAAAAAATAGTGTAAGTTTCAAGGATTGGGAATCGACAAGAAACTTGGTAGCTGGAAGGTTCGACCAATGGGATGTTGAGAAAATGTTAGGGTTCAATTCCTTTTTAAGATTGGAATAGTATTTTCGCAATTTTTATATCATAACTTGTTTTGGCCAAAAGAAATAAAATAATTATCCGGTAAAAACCATAGACGTTTGATTTCTTCACATGGTGATATCAACAGTTGTTGAATATTTGTCAAGGGTATCCTGGAATTTAATGACAACTTTTTATCTTCATTTAAAAGGTTTCTCATCTAATGCAGTTATTCTCACGATAGATATTCAACAACTGTTGATATCACAAAGGGACTAAAATTAAACGCAATGTTTCTACTGGAGTAACATTGTATTTTATTTGTCTAAAGAAAAGAATTGTTTCTATAAATACTGCATAAACTATGCCCTTAACTCTCGTTCTTTACACTCCCTCATTAACCTTATCCGTCCAAATTTTTTTTTTACTCTACTGTGAAATTCTAAGGATAAAATTCTTTAAATATATTGTCATCACTCTTGCTAAATAAAATAAAGTTTTCTAAAGACTATTAATAATAGTGATACGAAGTGGTGTATGTCTCATTTTGCCGGTGTAAGTAGAGCTTGTTGAAACTGTCTGTGTGAAATTCTTCAGTCCCTCAGCAGAACACTCATTGGTCAGGTATCAGAGGACATACAGTCATATGGGAGACTAGCTGTTGCCCGCGACTTCGTTCGCGTATTAACTCTTTTTTTAATGACTCGTGGGCTATCTATTGTAAAATCCGGAAACTGAGGGTAAAATTACTTAGGTTGTTATTCACAGAGGGTTATGACCATTTATTCATAAAGAGAACACCTGTGAAAGATGTCAGCTTTCTAAGTCCAAGGGTTTGGGCTGGGCGTTGATCTAATAAGAAATAAGGCAACTTTAAGTCGAAAATATAAATCCTCTTTATTCCCTATCCCATGGGAATTTAAAAAAATCCGGCCTTATTCCTTTTCTACATAATAAAGGGAACCTCTGTGCAAAATATCAGCTTTTTAGATCCAAGGATTTGGACTGGGCGTTGATGAGTCAGTCAGTGAGTCAGGACTTTTCTTTATATATATATATGAGTTTGTGTGTGTGTGTGTGTGTGTGTGTGTATTGGGAAGCTTAAGAAGGAATGACAAAATGAGGTTGTATCACAGAAACAGTTTGAACAAGCTCTGTTTACTCTGGAACCACTCCATGACACGCCACTGGTTCTATAATACTAGAACACATAATATAAGCGGAGATTAAAAACATATTCTGAAATATAATAAAGGTGGGGCTCATTTTTTTTTCCTATTCTCAATATTTAGTGTTCGATGAGTATTGCGCTGACCTTGAGTTCTTTGTCCATGGCTAGCCCCGTCTTCGTGGTCCCCTTGTTCTTCTTGCGTTGTTTCTTCATGGTTGCGGCGGCCTTGCTGTATGTCTCTGAGCGTTGCTTGTGTTGTTGGAGGAACCTCTTCTGTTCGCTCTGTTCAAGGGGGAACAAATATATGATAAGATTAATAGCGTTGCAGGTTTGAAAAAAATACAAACAAGTGGCATAGGAAATAAAAATTGGGATTATGCTATTTGGACTAGGTTCTAAAACTTCACGATTATTCTAGTTTTTTGACTAAGAACCGGGCTTAGTTCTTAGAATGTACGTTCTTAGTTATAAGATATTTGTAAAAAAAAAACCGTTTTAATTCAAACATACATACGATATAATAGAACGAGGTGCTGAATAAAACAAACATTATTTACTAGTCTTTTTTTTTTACTTATACTGTGTCTTAAGTTGATAACTGTTGCGCCACACAAAATGCCGTGTGTCTGAATAAGGCTTCTGTCTGTGACGTAAAATGTGATGACTATTCACTTAACTTATTGTTGCCCAAGAAATACTTTTGAAAAAAAAACGTGAAGGGGAAATTGATTTGACGGCCGGAACTTTCAAAGGAAATATATTTCTCTTGTAAGTGAAGCAGAGTTCGGAAACCAATAATTCCTCAACACAAAAATTATATTTTTTTAAAGATTGCTTTAAGGTTTAACTTCTTTTGAAAAGCTGACTTTATTTATTTTTTATTGAATCATTTGTAAATTAAATTTGATACATGTTTATGTCATCCAAAATTAAAGATTTTTTTAAAGTTTGATTTAAATGCGAATCTGCCTGTAGTATCAACAATTATATTAAAATATTAATTCTAGTATACAAACTTTGAATTTAGTTCAAATTTATTAGATATATGAACAACTACAAACTAAAGTATTCAAGGGATTCGAGATTTGTTAAAATCTCAAGAGTATCTCGAATACAAGTATGAATATCTTGACTTTATATAACAATTTTAAGTAATTTTTAAGAGGAAGTATATATAATTGTGTAGTTGGGAGAGTAACATCATCACAAAATAAATTATTAATATCATTAATTTACCAGAAAAAAGTTTTCTTTATATGATGTAATATACATGACAAACAAAATAAGGATTTGTGCCATTGACAAATATTAAACTACTCTTTTTTTATTAAGTTTAATTTTTGAATATTTTCATCTTAACTTCAATTGTACACTTAAGTGAGCTTGTGGTCTAGGGGTAAGGTGTAAAGACTTCGGTGCTGGTGCTCCGGGGCTCAATCCTCGGTCCCGACACAGATTTATCTGATTGCCAAACCCTTCCTTCACCTCTGACAATATATGTATTAATCAAAACTTGTGAATGTATGGAATACCAGGCCTCCACCGTGGTTCGGATCCCACGTTAAACTGTAGGTCTTCCATTTCATCTCACAATCACCCTACTGTTACACATTAGCGTAAGTGCGTCCAACCCGAACGGTTAGTAAGACGCGGTGTTGTTAATAATAATAATAATAATAATAATAATAGCACTTGTAAAATATTAGAGAATTCTATTTTGTATTTAAGATCTTAAATAAAACTTAATACTCGAATTCAGGATTCGAATAAGAAATTTAGGATTCTACTTATCTCTAATCAATTACTTAAGACTTTGAAATAACAAGCTTATTTTGAAAGATAGATATTGTTATTTTGTAAGAGGCACTTTCATACAAATGTATTGCTAACATGGACGCCGAATCATTAACATTGTTATTATTATCTCTGATTGAACTTTATTAAAAGGCCCCACGTCGTACTAGCTTTTCGGATCCTCCACATCCAATTACACCAATGTGGTAAGAGATGAGGAAGGTATAATGTCGGAATTCGAACTACAATCTCCCTATTACTGGAAATTATGAAAGTACGTCTTTGGACCATGTAATGGGCCCATGTACGGGCGTGAATTACTCTTACTCGTATTTTTTACAAACCGAGTGAAAAACTCGTTTCCTTTGCCAAGTGGGAAGATTAGTATATGTCCAAGATAACCTTTTTTATATTTGGGTGGTTATGATTATCAAGTTGTTCACTATTTATATTCGGGTTCGTCCTGTTGTCTGTTCAGTAAATATTTAGAGACGCTAGCTTTTGATGTTCAGTATTAGTTTATATATAATGTTATCCTATAATATCTGTACTTAGGAAGTAAGATACATGTTAAATTCTTCAATGTATTATTTTATATGCAAAGTGGTTCGTGTTACACGCAAGTGTACTAAATACGCTGATATTTGAGAGTTGAGTAAAGTTAAATTTGGAAAAAAATATTCCCGTATTTTCGTGGGGGGGGGG
>CABEEJ010003193.1:24224-35544 GCA_901482245.1 Timema douglasi
CGAAAAAAAAAAAAAAATGTAAACAAGGTCTGACAATTTGAAACGAGAAGAGAGAAAAATAGGGGTGAGTGTTAGGGAGAAATAATGTAGTAGATAGAGAGAAAAGTAAGCAATAAAGTCCGTTTCAATCACGTGACATTTTCATCAGAACAAACAGTGGAAAGCACAAGGGGTGGAATAAGAGGGTTTAGGGTCCGGATGGATGGAAGGGTTTTCGAAGTGGAGAGGGTGGGGATGAAAACAAACGTTTTAAATTTACGAGACTCGCGTCTCTTTCTTCATTTGTTTACTCTAAACCCACCCTTCCCCTCCCCCTCCCAACAATGTCTTCCCCTTCCTTCCGATTCCAACCTTCCTACACTTCCGTTAAACACACCCAAAATTTCTTAACCCCCAAACCCCCCTCCCACCATCATCTTTCGTCCCTCTTCCATCCATTTTGAGCTGCTATTTTAAAGCAATTTGTTATCCCCCATTAGTTTTTTTTCCCTCGTACCGTCTAGGTTCCTACTGTATTCATCTTGCCTTGCAATATCCCCCTCTTCAACCTCTCTCTTCTCTTCCAACTCTCATCCTTAAGACGTACAATCCACGTCAAGATGTGAGCGAATTTATTGCGCTGGACTTGCAAAACGTTCAATGTGTGCTTCCAGAGAAATATGGATCTCCTTCAGATCACTTCCTTTCTAAAAGTTGAATATACTCACACTAGGATATATATATTGGGAATGGCCGATATTATGCTTAGAAACTACCAAAACATTCCTCGGATAAAGTAGAATTATTATAGCCTATCTACTTACTTACTCCACGACACAAGGAACTCAAAAAGTTAATCGTTGATCTTACAAAAATACGCCACCTATCTCTTATCTTGAGCCAGTTCTATCCAGTCCACCTCATTATACCCTATCCCAATGTTGAGCTAGTTTTATACAGTCCAACTCATTATATCCTATCCTTATTTTGAGCTAGTTTTATCCAGTCCACTTCATTACAACCTATATTCATCTTGAGCTAGGTCTATCCAGTTAACCTCATTTCAATCTATCCCTATCTTAAACTAGTTTTATACTGTTCACCTCATTTCACCCTATCCTTATCTTAAATTAGTTTTATCCAGTTCACCTCATTTCAACCTATCCTTATCTTAAATTAGTTTTATCCAGTCCACCTCGTTACACCCTATATTTATCTTGAGCTAGCTATATCCAGCCCTTCTCACTACACCGTATCCCTATCTTGAGCCAGTTCTATCCAGTCCCCCTCACTACATCATATCTCTTTGGAGTCAATTCTAATTATATATTCTCATCTGTCTCTAGGTCTTCCCACTGGTCTCTTCCCATTGAGTTATCCTAACAACTTCTAATGATGAGTACAGAATGTACAACTCATAATTAAGTACCCTTGTCCACTCTCCAACAGATTCATCCCTTTTCGTAATAAATATTATCATAAGCACTTTGATTTCGAACACCTTAAATTCATTCTCATCATATAAATTGAAATACCATAAATTGAGATATCCTAAAGTGAGATACCATAGGCCTTGTATCATAGCCATAAAGAAAACTGAGCTTCGGTGGCCACATGGTCTAACGCGCGACTCTCGTATTAGACTAGACTGCCAATGATGAGGGAGATTGAGGCTCTAATCTCAGTTGGGTGCGCTGGGGGTGGTTTTTTCTGAATGCTTTTCCAATCTCCATCCACGCAAATTTGGGTGCACTTAATCTAAGATAAACCATTCTCATCCTTAACACCTTAGTATAATTAGTACATAGGCGTATAAACCTAACAGCTAGTAAGACGTGCTACTAAAAATAGCAAAATCACTGAAACTATATTTTAAATTTCTTGACTACGGTAGAGATGTTCACAACTTTTAATAACAAATGAGTGTAATTGTTTAAGACTAGTGTTATATCACTTACAGTGACCTGGCGGTCTAGGGGTAAGGTGTCAGACTTCTGTGCTGGTGGCCGGGGTTCAATCCTCGGCCCCGGCACAGATTTATCTGATTACCAAACCCTTCCTTCACCTCTGACAAGACATCTTGTAAATGTGAGGAATGCCAGGCCTCCACCGTGGTTCAGATCCCACGTTAAACTGTAGGTCCTTCATTTCATCTCACAATCATCCTACCATTACACATTAGCGTAAGTGCGTATAACCCGAACGGGTAGTAAGACGCGGTGCTAATAATAATAATATATCACTCACATCGCAATGCTGCGACAATTTGCGTAAAAAGTCATTTAAGATGGCTACCTTTTAATATTATATCATATTAATTTTTAATTCCCTCAACATATAGTTCAGCTTAATTTTGGGACGAGTCATATTTTTAAATAACACAATCAAAATTTAAATTGTCCGATACGATTATAGACCTGCAATGAGTTTTAACAGCCAAACAAGTCGGTCCTCTTAACATCCTTCGGGAAAGATAATTTAAGGGCAATTCATAATTTTTAAATAATGCTAAGGGTTAAAAAAATATCAGGGGGAGTAGGGTGCGAATGTATCCAAGGAAGGGAGTATACCTTACTCCATCAATTGCCGAAAATTTCCAAACACCATAAATTCAGTCCAGTCCGAATCAACGTTATAAGATGAAGGTTTTGCGGCACTAGCCAAACTATTTTTGCTGGTGAGTCCTATTTATCCACCATCTTTAAAAAGGTTAATTTTTCGTATTAAAAAAATAAAAATTGCTAGGCTACATTATGTTATCAATAAAACCGCTTTATACCAACCTTTTGGACACAGTGCTAAAATAATAGTTTTTGAATACTTCTTTCTGAAGTTAAAATAAAATATAATATCACAATTTATAGATTTTTTTTTAGTCTAGACCAAAAACACTCCCTTACATTCCTCTCTCTATACCCCAAACTCCTTTTTTTATTTTTTTATCTTTAACTTAAAAGGGGTGACCTGGTGGTCTAGGGGTAAGGTGTCAAACTTCTATGCTGGCGGCCGGGGTTCAATCCTCGGTCCCGGCAAAGATTTATCTGATTTCAAAACCATTCCTTCACCTCTGACAAAACATCTTGTGAATGTGAGGAATGCCAGGCCTCCACCGTGGTTCGGATTCCACGTTAAACTTTAGGTCCTCCATTTAATCTCATAATCACCTTACCATTACATATTAGCGTAAGTGCGTATAACCCGAACGGGTAGTAAGACGCGGTGCTAATAATAATAATAATAATAATAATAATAACTTAAAAGATGAGCGTAGCTAAGTTTTCTGAAGAGGACATTCAAAACGCTTAAACGTTCTACTCCACTTTAATCGGATGGCTTCAGATCGGCACGAACTTCTAGACATTAAAGCAAATGTGTTTTTGTAATACCACTAAAATGTAAACTCTATTCCCCAAAAGAGGCATCAATTTATTTATTTTAAATCTCTCAAGTTGGATATAAAGTTTCACATAACACAATCGAATGAAACTAAAACTAACATCCTGCCGTGTGGACCCTCCCTCACGATACGCCAGTGAAACTCGTCCTGATCGCGCGAGTGTGTGTCACCCCGGAGAATGTTCGTTGTTTTAATTCGATTTCCAGGAGGTGTTGTTGGCACAATCATGCAAATTGCAGCCGGCGGGTGGAATCCCCCCAGGGCCAAATAGGGGGTGGGGGGCTAGGAGGTTGCCACGCCTGCGGTCTTTCATAACCCACCCGCGACGCAGGCGACACTTTGGGAAGCGAGGGTGAGATGGGTAAGAGGGGGTTTTTGGGGTGAGGTTTTAACACCGCATGGCCTGATGAACACGAAACACACACACACTTTCTCTCTCTCTCTCTCTCTTTCCTGTCTCATTATAACACTTAGTATAATCTTTTCCAGCTTTCAATCACTTTCGAGAGATATTTCTTATCACCGGAAGTGTAAGAATAACGGTCAGTGACCATGACTTTTATTAGAGTTTCTAAAGTTCAATACCGATTAAATGCAATTAAAGAGGTTTAGAAGTCTGTGCTATTATTCTTAAAATGTGTCATTGATGATTTGTTCCTTAAGAGCCCATATCTACTTCCGGATAACACTCACATAGATATAACACCTTGAACCACACGTTACTTCGTGTGACTGCTTTCTGTGTTCTACTTTAGAATTATTTTGGGAATGGAGAGTTGTAAAATAATTTTAAAAGATTTAAAATTATAAATGGTATGGTGTACCGCACATACATTCTCACTCTTTTGTATAGAAATAAATGTATTTACTAAAAACTCGTAAAATTCGTGAAACAAAATTACGTATATTGTGGCATCAACATTCCACGTAAGAGCACACATTACATATGTTACAGAAACGTTGAGGAAAGAGCTACATCTGTGTCCACCATAGGACATAGCAATCAATTACAAAGTTTATATATATTAGCTCAGAGGCTTATGTTACAAACAGACCCATCCAGTCGTTGGAATCTGTTTATGATCGTGATCGTGATGATGATGATGATGATGATGACGATGATAGCTCCGAAACCATTGGTTTTATAAACATAATTTTCATTTAAAACCTTTATACTTTTAACAGTACTAAGACTGTATAGTGAAACGTTAATTTGTATCTCAAATAGTTACGTATATATGATAAAATTTGGAACTTTTCACTAATGTAAAGTAATCTTAAAGTTATTTTCCTGAGAAATCGAGAATAACCATTTTGTTTGTAATCTTAAAAAGTGCCTAGATACGAAATGTAATTAAAATGGTTAAAGTGGATTTCTAGTAAATACATTTTATCTCATTTTTACCTTCACTAAACCACCTTTTATTTTAGGTTTGGATATCTAATTCCAAAAACACCTTGGAGGAACCCTTCAATCGAAACCGTGATTTACAAAGAGACAAATCAAAATATTAAAGTTGCATTCGTGTTGGGTTTTCTTATGCCAACAGATATTTTTGTTGGCGTCACATCGATTGGGTGAAAGAAACCTAGTCTCACTACCTCATAGTGTAACAATGGTGATTAAGAGATCGGTGTCCACTAAGCCATTGAGATTAGGTCTAGGATCGCCATGACCAAGGTAGCTTTCAACCAGAAGAGGTTACTGCTGACCATCAAGTTGAGTTTAGAACTGAAGAAATAACTGATGAAATGCTACATTTTAAACAGAAACTTGAACTCTTAGGAAGATGGAAAAGAATTACTTGGAGAGCTTTGAAAGGTGGTGCTGGAGAAGACTTGAGAAGATCACGTGGACAGACAGGAAGATAAATGAAAAAGTACTAAAAAAAGTGGGTGAGAAAATAACCATTTTGGATTTGATTCTTTGGTACAAAGCTAACTGAATCAGACACATCCTTATGAGGAACTGTCATCTGCGTGATATCATAGAAGGAAGAGTTGAGGGAAAGAGGAGCTTAGGAAAGAGGAGGGTTCAAATATTGGATGACTTGTAGGAAAGAAGAACATTCTGGGAGCTGAAGGAGGAGGCAGAGAACAGGGTGCATTGGCGGGCCAAGCTCACTGACAAAAGGAATGGACCTGTCGTAAGACAGAACAACTAATATTAATTTTAAAAATTACCAAAGGCACATTAAATATAATGATTCCCCTATTGGCCAAATTAATAAGCCACAAAACTCTTAAAATAAGAAGCAATATAAACAAGTAATTGTGCAGTAAGATGGTTTATTTCATTTTCCCTGAAAAGCTATAAAAATGCGTTTGGTTCACCTGCACAAACCAAATGAATTATAAATAAAAAAAGTATAATCATCTCGAAGTGGACACTTACCTGGACCACCTTTGTGTCTTTCTCCAGGTTCGTCTCCAAAGGGACTAGTAGGTCCACGTAAAATGCCTTTAACTGAAAATATAAAAAGGACAAAATAGCACATGTTAGTCATTCAATGTCTAGCTCAGTAATAAAAAAAACCATAACATTCTGTATCATGATCTATGACTAGTCTTTTCGTCTTTTGACAGAACAACCTGTCGAACGCCAGCCGTTCAGAAGACAGGAGTCTGTGATTGATCGACCCTCATGATACAGATCCGTGTTGAAAAGAAGAAATACAAGGTTAGTGGAAGAAAATATCAAACTGCTTCATATGTTTTCTTTAGTAAAAAAATCTATTCTTGTAAATATATGTTTGGTGCATCATCATTGTCGCCCTGTCATTTAATTTATAAATCGGGGCCTGGATACAATAAAAGGGTAAAAATCTTTTTTTTTAACAATAGAAACGGCGCAACTTGGCACCTAGGATTTTTCTCAAGGCGTGTATTATATATTTGCTAAATTTCTGTATTCACTAAACCGGAGGTGACCTGGTGGTCTAAGGGTAAGGTATCAGACTTCTATGCTGGGGGTCCGGGGATCAATACTCGGTCCCGGCACAGATTTATCTGATTACCAAACCCTTCCTACACCTCTGAAAAGACGTGTATTAATCACAACTTTGAATGTGGGGAATGCCAGGCCTCCACCGTGGTTCGGATCCCCCGTTAAACCGTAGGTCCTCAATTTCATCTCACAATAACCCTACCACTATAGTATAACCCTAACGGGTAGTAAGACGCGGTAGTAATAATAATAATAAAACACTACACCGGGTTCAAATTGGTGGCAAAAACTATTGTTACGTCATCCAGACATTATCATTTTATTTTTATTTTTTACCATTACGTATTATGAATTTACTTCCAAAGTCACTGCTAATCTATTTAAAATAGATAATGAAATTACCATAAAACACCAATATTAACAAAATATTTTTCTTTTAACCTAACAATTACATTAGAGCTGGCATAATTTTTGGTTTGATTTCAAACAACAAAATTATTTATTATAAAATACTTAACTATATTATTAGCTTAATGCTTTAGTTGCTCTAATAAAACCTTTAGCGAAACTTTAAAACATGTTATAAAATAAACATAAACCCTATTTTTAGTGACGAAATATATTTGGTTTAAGTATAATATAAAACCTTTTTTTGAACTTAATTATGGCTTCCCTGTTTGAAGTATTTATTTGCTGGTGTCTTGTTTTATTAGATGGTGCTATTTCTTTTTTATAATAATGAAGGTAATATGAACGTAAAATGCAACAATACAATCGTAGGTAATAGCTTTGCAACTACTGTATTTTACCCTAGATTGAAACAAATTGTTTGTTGTAAGACATGCTATTTTAATTATTTATAATAAATAGTACAACATTTATCTAAGTTTATTCTGAATAAACATAGTAAGAAGGAACTACTGGCAACCTCGGCTAACCAGCGTTGCTAAACTGGTCTTATATTTAAGGGGAGATTGATCACGAGAGAATGACAAAGCTGTTTCCCCAATAGTAACTATGCAGTTCCTTCAGCGATGATATCCAGGGTATCTTAAATCATCCTATGTTAAACACAAGTTACATGCTTTAACACTCAGCCAGTTTGAGGAGTTATACAATTTTAAATAGCACTAATCTTTTCTTCAATCTTAGATGCCTGGAAAAATGGGAATTCTTTTCGGAAAATCTGGAAAACGCAATGTGCTTTTTAGTAGTGAGGAAATATTGGTGAACCTTGAGGTGCTAAAATAGATATATCATGATCTCATTTGTATAACTGCGATGCCTCTATTTTCCTCTAAAAATATGAGTGTGGCGAAGTTTATTGGATTTCTACCCACCTCGGTGGCGTAGTTGGCTAACGCGCTTGTCGTGTTAAGCTCGACTGCTGAGGAAGGGGAGATCGAGGTTCGAATCTCGGTCGGGTGAACTGGGGGTGGTTTTTCCTAAATGGTTTTCCACTCTCCCTCCACGCAAATTCGGGTTCACTTCCTTTAATTCCACCTTCTCAATTCCTAATCCATTAGCGTTATTAGTGCTTAAAGCGTATAACCCGAACGGGTAGTAAGACGCGGTGCTAAATATTATTATTATTATTATTGGATTTCTAATACAGTTGATTGTGTCGAATCAGTGAAAACTGGCACGTGTGGTCTAATATATCTTGAGAAAACGTGAGGGGGACATTAATTGTGCATTCCGTTTACCTTGATGGATTTCACTATGTCCATATCATATGAGCTGCGTCACAGTAGGACAATGTAATGCAATATTTCTACTTAACGGGTAAATGAAGGATAAATATAATGTTAAAAAGAGAGAATTGTTCACCGAACTGACACCGCTATCTTTATAATTAATTGGGAACTTTGTCAGGAGTCGAACGTTCAAAAGCGTGAGGTTCACTATAAACTAAATTACTTATGACGTGGAGAGGTTAAGGTTCGAGTCTAGGCTGGAATGGTTTCTGCAAAGAGATTTGACACTGTGATTTTGTCATTACCAGTTGGTAGGACCTCGACTGGTTAAGTTAAAGGTACAAAGTTCGAATCCTTGCTAAGAGACATTTTTGAAATATAAAAAATTATGACAAAAAAGTCTTACACTTTAAAAGTGTTTTTTTAATCAAGGAGATATAAGCTTACATTTATATCATATTTTTTGTTTTTTTCTTCCGTGTCTAACGACCCACTTGGGCTATTCGCCGAGTCATGCTAATTTGATAATCTCATATTGGTAATAATGAACATGGTATAGTTTTTTTTAAGTAAATAAACCAGCCTTGCATGGAGGAAAAGCGGGAAACAATTTAGGTAACACCTCCATCTGTACACCCAGCCAGGACTCGAACCCAAATATCCCCGTCACCTAAATATCGGGCCAGAAAAGGTTGGCACCCTAGCCTGTAAGTCCACCGATACGGTTGTATACGATTTTTTTTAGAGATATTTGCAAAAAAAGATCATAAATATATATGAACAGATATATATCTGTGTATATACACAGATACATATACTGTACATGGAAATACAAACAAATTTCTAAAACCAATATTTTGATGTATTTCTTGGGATGTTTTATTTTACTAACAAATTCAAATTGGGAATCAAATGTATTTTTAACCAGATTTTTACCCTCATATTGGTATGTTTTGTGTTCAACCAAGGCAAATTATAGTTTTGATTACTTCTGAAGATAGAAGAGTATAAAGGAAGGAAACCAAGGTAAATTAAATTAAAAGAACGATTTAATTGAAACCATATATCAGTTGAACAGGAAAAACCATATGTAGCCCATGGTGATGGGGAAAAGAAAGAGAACCTGAAAGAGAAAAGGCTAATAACTTTTTTTTTTTTCAAAATACTCTCATAAAAAGTTTCCAACTCAAGTTGGCCTAACTTTTTTTTTTTAGATCAGATCTGAGTTTTAAATTTTTTTTCCATATACGGACGAGTTGTATAAAATTTAAAATGCACATTTTATCTCGTGACATTTCAAATGAACTCTAATTTGGATGTTTTCCGGAATACTCCGTATCTGTTATCTCTTTTAATTTTTTGTAATACATCCACAACATATTTATGATTTAAAAAAAAAGTATTATCCCACTTGCTTTGAAAATGCTGGTAAAATATCAAACCAAATATATAAGGTAGGCCAAAATCCCTACCCAATGAAAAGCTTACTGGAAAAAATGTTATACAAAAATAGTACAAAGAATTAATGCTTTATTGGATCTACATGATCCTATATATTATTTCTGCTGTCAACATCCCTTTTTCTCAACTAATACAAAACCTACAGCGATGAATAAGGTATCAATGGATAGGAATTTTTTTTTACTGACTTTTGACATAGCATACTCAGTTTACGTTAAAATACATTGTTTGTTTAAAATTTAAGTTAAAAGAAAAATCTAACAATATTTTTGTATCAATTACCGAAAATAAACTCTCTTTGCTATTTATGTATATACACTTCGCTGAGTATTTAATTTCAACAACTCAACAAAATTTTAAATCTTTTCTATTTTTTTTAAGGTGGGAGGGAAAGTTGAATGTGTGAAAGTTTCGCGAGGGTTCTCTCGGTATTTATAAAATTGTTTCTAAAATTGTACACAAACAGTAACCCAAAAAAAAAGCAGTACAAAGAACTAACACTTTATAGAAGCAACTTGATTATTTGTGAAATTGTTTATCAAATTGTTCTACTTCTGCGTGGATACCATACTGAAGACGGACGATCTAGGTCCTCTGAGCATACTTTTTTTTGCACAGTTTTGTATTCGAATCAATGCCTTCAAATATCTTATTGATCTTTTAATTGCGTTTAGAACAGGTAGTGTGACCTTTGACCCAACTTGTATATAATAATAATTTATTTATTTTTTTGTCTTAGAGAGTGAATGGTCCTTGCGGTTAAATTAATTTACTGTCATAAATGCTATATATGATCCAATAATTAATTCAAGGGTGACCTGGTGGTCTAGGTGTAAGGTGTCAGACTTCTGTGCTGGCGGCCGGGGTTCAATCCTCGGTCCCGGCACAGATTTATCTGATTACCAAACCCTTCCTTCACCTCTGACAAGACATCTTGTGAATGTGGGGAATGCCAGGCCTCCACCGTGGTTCGGATTCCACGTTAAACTGTAGGTCCTCCATTTCATCTCACAATCACCCTACCATTACACATTAGCGTAAGTGCGTATAACCCGAACGGGTAGTAAGACGCGGTGCTAATAATAATAATAATTAATTCAAAATCTATTATGTTTAAATAAAATTAACGGGAATAAAGTAAAAAATAAACTGCAAAATTCTGGTGTGATATTATTCTTTGACAAAAATTGAGAAAAAGTAATTTTATAATTTTATTGCTTTGAAGTTCTCTGTGCACAGTATATAAACAAATTCAATAATCTAATTATTATTGTTTTCTCTTTGTATTTTGAAACATGTTTGTATACACAAAATATTATATACAAATATATATATCTGATAGTACTTTTAGGTTTGGCAACTTTCATTATGTAATTTAAATAAAAATAAAGTGGCAATGTGGTTATTGGTCCGGTGGACACATTTCTATTACCTGTAAAACATTCAACAACAACCCCAACTTCTAATTAACTCCAGAAGTTACGACCCTCTCACAACAGAAGCGGAGCCGCCTCTGTTTAATAACTTTACTTCCATAGAAAGAGAGTAAAATATGTACATTTATTTTTATTTTTTGAGAAGGGGCGAAGTGGCCGGGGGACGGGGGGAAGCGGCTACACTACGCGGTTACGTAAGCCCTAAGGGGATGACTCCCAATCAATAAATACTAATTACCTCACAAAGGCTTGGCAAGCAAGGATGAACCGATCCCCCCACCTCTATCGTCGCCACCTGATATTGAATCTCGACGGTACAGGTAGAGTTTTATTTGTTGGGTAATTATGACATGTTCCCTCGGGGCTGTTTTGGGGATACGACCTCTGGGAGAGGGGGGGGGGG